>DWTO01005942.1:0-10371 GCA_018244755.1 Jemadia pseudognetus
GCGGGTGGCGGGGGACGCGCCAACGTTTGCATAATACACGACTGCCCTATCGCCAGATACGGCCTTTATATAGCAATATAGCCAATCCCTGACCTCACTTATCTTTGTACAAGATCGTAATATCTTTATTTCAGATCGCACTCGCCTCACTGAACATTGATTGTCGAGTAAAGCGCATGAAAAGTCGGTTTTACAAAAGCTATTTAGATAATTGTTTTTATTTATACTCCTCATTGTATACTCCTTTGTAAAGTTGTAACATAAGATAATCTGATTACCCAATGGTATTTCCATGTAGTCAAGCCTGAGTCTGGTGTCGTATATACATAATTCAGGTAAAAATGATACTGGGACGAGGCAGGCAACTTGGCGTATCGAAGCTCTGAATCTCTCGTCGATGCTTACTAGTATTGGTCAAGTTTCAATATGAGTACCTCCTTCTTTTTGAAGTCGGTTAAAAAATGACAACCTAGAGATTGTGGGTAATTTGATAAGACCTCTTAGGATCTGAAAATTCTGCGTGAACAGTGAGAATAATATCTCTGATATTGCCACCCACGCAAAGTCGCACTGGCTCTATGATTCCCACCTATGATAAAAAATAATATAACATTTTATCTATTATGATTTATGAGTTCATTAACAGTTGTAGACAACTAGTGATATCATGAAACATTCAATAGTTTTCGTTCTTTGCTCATATATATAAAATATATTTTAACAGCAGCTAAAAATAAATTAAAACAAATAGTATTTGTGTTCATTGTTATTATTATGCCGCTCGCGACGTACCCGCTTTGTTAAGTGTATCTATATAGGTTTACCAATTGATTTTTTATAATAATAATTAGTTTTCTATTTTCCTAGTTAAAACAATTCATTTAAAAAAGTTTTGTAAATAATAATAATGTATTGCTGAGGCTTGAGACGTCAATAACAATAGTTTTGTGTTGTCCTACGCACTGAAAAATATTTTACATGTTGAGCCCGGTAGCTATGGACAATTTGCAATATTGTTTTTAAATTTTTATATTTCTAGTTTACAAGTGATTCTTGCTATGGATAGTTTTCGCATTTTCACGTAGAAAATAAAGATTTTCCTATTTTTTGAACCCGAATATAAGTTACCATCTCACCTCGACATACAGTTCATTACTTTTTGTACGAGAAGCGAACAGACAGGCAAAATTACGAAACACCATATGTGTTGGCTTTTTATTATATACACAACACGAAGCAAGGGTTAAAAAATATTTCACGTACAGATTTTATGCTGTTTGATATTTTATTACACACAAAAATAAATTTATACAAACATCGGACCTGGCGGCGTTCTGCAATTGGACGTGGAAACAAAAAATCAACAGCCGAGCGCTCACGAGCTGCCTTATTTGGCGAGGATGTCTTTGCGATCGCAAATAAGTCGTGTTTTTTTAATGTCCAAATACGCGAGTCGCTAAACAACTTTAGCTTTTTAAGTTTTAGGCAGCGATTATCTGTGTTTGATTTATAATCATTGATGTATTTTTTTTTGCTAAGAGACAAGAAAGAGCGCGTATCTTAACGCTTATGTATTTCGTCATGACAACGTCGATAAGCTCCGCGAACTTGGCGCCAAGTCGAGCGACTTTAAATGTGGTTTTAGAGGCATTTAGTTCGATAACCTATTTAAAATATGAAATATATATCGCGGGGCTAATATTGACAGTAAACTTGGTAAGTCTAATCGTATAATGAGTACATTAAACAATTCAAAGTGCAATCAGTGACGCGTTCTATCGAATTAGTTATTGGCATGTAACACAAATATATCATAACGTTCTATTTGATATTTATCATATATTTATTCATACAAACATCATGCCTTCAAGTGATCTCCTAGTTTTAATTTAATAACTAGTTTTAATTTAATAACGTAATATTACGCCTGTAATATCCGAAGAGTATACACAGAGTGTACACTTCCATGTTTACGCCCCACCGTGATAGCTACAGAGAGCCGGGCACAAATCCAGACCCCGAGCCACTACTACAAATTTTAACAAGTACTCGTAATTCTAAGTTAGAAAATCTAATAGTAAGTACCCGACCCGGATCTGAATCCAAGGGCTGTTGATTGGCAAGTTTTAACACTATACAAACATTATATTTATACCTAATACACGTATTGTAACAATTTATTTGCACTTTCGCCCGCTATGCTACGAAAATGAGACATTATTCCACGATAACAATTTATTACCACATCAAATGTCGATACAATCGGCCCATTAAATTTTGTATGATCATGTATGTTGACAAAAAATTGATAGCAGGAAAATATAAAGTTTATTTCTGGTTTCTACATCATTTATGTTAAGCACGTAACAACTACTTATAAAACACTATTTCTTATTATATTACGTACAACGGAACGATTAAGTCAAATACCTGGTAAAACGTGGGAGTGTACTACACTCTTCAGCCTACCTCTTCGGGAATTACAAACGTGATGTTATGTACTTATAATGTTACCGATATATAACGATATATTTGGCGTTTGGTGTTCTCTGCCTACCTCGTAATTATTCTGGCGTAATGATAATAAAATTAATTTATTTTCATATTTGGACACAAATAAAGGTGAAAAAGTGAAAGATTTCGTTAATGAAAGTTAAAAACGATGGAATAACTATTCATAATATATTCTACGGTTATACTCGTATACATACATAATAATATGTTAAACAAAGTTGTTTCGTAAAGATTACTCTAAGTATATTCACCGGTAAGTTCTCATCGGATTCACCGTTTCCGGTACATCGATATGTTTATCATTCATCACTGGGACTCGATTAGAATAACTAATACAATTAAATTGCTTATCTGATATATGTACATAGTTTAATGTTTACACCTGTCGCTGTGGCAACTTGCGCCTACTGGAACTATCAACAGCTTTCTTTAATGAATATCCACAAATGTTAAGTTATTCAAAAGACTCGCCTATATTGACCAACCTATCTCGTTAGAAGTATCCGAGACCGGCGTGAGTATACAGAGCGATGAATACAGAAGAAGCATCTGACGTCTGTGAAAATAGAGATCATTGGTTTTCTCTCTGCTAACCCCGTAAGAGGCTTGGTGAGATGGTATATAAACCTAAATAATGTAAATAGCAGCAGTCGCGTTTAACTATTCCAGTGCGCCTTTTTAGAAAAATGATCAAGTTTAATGACAAAAATCCTTTAGAAATTTAAACAACAAACACTTGAGTAGGTACCAATAGCAAGATTAGTTTCAAGTTCACGAATGCTTAGTAGCCTATTTGGTAGTTGGGTATTTCAAAAAGGCCACTTAAAGAAATCATTGTACTAATAATTTCAACTTCCGAATATAGTGTTAACGTAACATCACGCCTGTAATCCCCGAAGAGGTAGGCAGAGGTATGTAGAACACTCCCACTTTACACCAGTTACGTTTAAGTCCACCTATTCCATAGAGTTATATAAATAAAAAGCGGCATACTTATGAAAATGAACTAAACTTTAAAAACTTTTTATTGAATGTGATTATTTAATTATGGAATCAAACTCTGCAATCGTGCAATGGTGCACGCATGCCAAGAACGTCGCAATAAGGAGTCAGTCATAACAGGTATTGTCACGAGCGCTGAGTTTGCACAGTGAATGAAAACATATGATACGGGCACTGCAGCGGCAGTCCTTCACGGCGGGCGAGCGCCGGCTGTCCACCTACCCGCACCTACCCGCACCTACCAAGCTTGTATTGTCTCGCAGCCGAGCCAACTCGTGCCCACAGACCACTGCTAGGAACCATTGTACCCAGAATTATATGAGACCAATATGCTACTGCAGTAAAATAATTTTAACATTTTTAAGTTAACGTTTTTTGTCTTAAAAATTATTATGTCTTAAAAATATTCGTATCTACACAGGTTTTAATTAATATTAATGTTTTCTTTTTGTTTATACCATTGTAACGATTGATGATGACAATAATTTTGTTGATGTTTTAGGCAATACGTAAGAATTTGTTGTTTTAGGTTAGGTATACGGATCAATTGAATTTCATTTAACGAAATCTAATGATTTCTACTGCAGCAACCTTGTTTACATGCAATATATATGGATAGAATATTTACAATTAGCAGTAAGATTTCAAATTATACACTTATTTATTCATTTCATTATGTAAATATTGGAGCAGCCGTAATTATTTACTACAATTCTTGTCAGCGTTGCGGAAAGTGGCCATTAAGAAACACAATTTAAATCCTCATAAATTGGGAAAGCTGCGCATAGACACGGAAGTACATTTTCCTTGTCTATGCTTGCCACAACTAGTTTTAAATAAAGATGTAGGTAGTAGAATAATAAATACTCCATATTATCGAAAGGTTCCATGCTATTCTAGAAATTTTCGCAATGAATAGTAAGTAAGTAACCTAATCCTTGGAAAAAACCAAGCAATCATTTTCGTAACCAATAAACTTTATAAAAAAGGACTTTAAAAGAATAAAAAATATTAATCAATACAATAAGGAATTCGTCATTTATACAATGAAATGAAATAAACGTGAGTCGCAAATAAATGTAAAATAATAAGTCGTGATAATGATTATTAAACGAGTGACATGAGCGAGCGGCGTATGTGACACGGGAGACGCGGCTCGCGATTGTATCCACTACTGAAGATCAACAGATCGAGAGATAACTGTGTCAACAGCATTGTGCGCGAGTGTACATACACAGAACTTGTGCGCTATCTGCCAGGCTAAATACCTGTACACGATTGTACGACGTAACAAATAATACACAAGCGTGAAGCGACGGAATAACTCGCTGCTATATATACAACAAACTAAATTGTTGAGTATATAAACACCATCCACCACCATTTCGCTATCCATCGACCACTACATCATCATCAACCATTTCATCATCCCACTGTTGAACACGAGTATCAATATGAGAAGGGAAGATCATTAACATGACCCGAAATCGTATGAAAATAAGTCAGTAAACAAAATTAACACTAACCACGACGTACATCATTGCATGTTCGTTCGAATTACAGATTTATTTACAGTGTTATCAAATAAGTTCAAAAAGGAATAAGTTTGTAGTACTGCTGCGATACATAATTTCTTGCAAATAAATTAGTCACGAAGTGTATTGCGGACGAATAGCATTTTTATTTATATATATATAATTCAATGACATCACGCTGAATCAATAGCTGCAGATCGGAAGGTTGCGTCTGTAGGAGGCGGTGACATCAGCTGTTGTTGTTGAACTTTGAGATACACTGGCCGGTAGGCGCACCAAATATCCACTTAGCGAATTAGAGACAACGATCGATACGCAACTTTTTTTAGGATCCGTTTAGAGAAATGAAGTAAATCATGAATTCATACAAATAATAAAATATAAAGTTACCCGCAAATTATTTGATCCGACGCCGTTGAAAATCACATAAGTATATGTTCCGTTAACTGTCTGATAGCATTTTATTATTTAACGCATAAGTCTCGTTCTAAGTAAACAATATCTCATATTAAACCAATTTCGACCACGCCGTGATTTGAAAATTGTATTATATTACTTTATATAATTTAATAATATACACTTTAATCATGAGCACAAAAATAAAATTCAAAATGAATAACTACGAGTGGGTAAAAAGTTCGCATGCAAAACTTCACAGCGCAATACTCACGACCGGCGACAAGCTCCGCGGCGGCAGTCCGATTGTCAGCGCAGGAGCCGGGCCGAGTGGGCGCCCGCCGCGGAGGTGGCCTGGCTAGATGAAACAATCGCCCACGCCCACGCCCAGTACCTCACACCTCACATACGAGCCAATTTTATTCACTTTTATTATCCTTACATCAGCTTCATACATTCGGAAATTGGTGGAAATTGCTGCGACACGGCTGACATCATACCCATTGGTAACAATTTTCCTATTTAGATCCCCAGCTTCGAACGATCGAGCTGGCGATACAATGAAGATCTGACTAGCCACTGCACTCACATGCTAGCAATCAACAGACTTTAGTAGCTAATGTTTTATTAAGTGTACGCGAACAGCAGAGCGTTTGTCTCAACGATGCGCAGAAATATGAACTTAAATATAATCTTGATTATTTGTATGCATTTCATAATAAAACAATGTATAAATTCAGTTAAAACATGAACATGTGCGAAATTTTTCACACGTAGCATTATTGAAAAAAGGAGGCATGTAAGCCCGGCAGGTTAAAAATTTACAGGAGTCACGATATGGTCAATAAATGATCAATAGGAAAGGTATTGCGAAGTAGAAACATTTCTGGGGTGCGTTCTATTAAAATATTTGCACAAAATTTGATTGTCATATATATATAATTTTTCATAAATAGTATATGCCATTTGACTGATAAATTACATATATTTAATATAGGTATGTATGTATATGTAAATAATAAATATAGACAAAAATTATACACATACAAAATTCATAAATATCGTTAACCCAACTTTTCTAAATATAAGCTGATGCCACATATTGCGTTTATTAAATAATTATTGGTAAATGATGCACGGTCGAAGACAACAGCATGTGTTCTCTAACATCTTATTAAATTACACAACTAATAAAATAAAGTCAATAACAGTAGTGGATACAGCCCTAATATAAAGTTGTTTATTTATCTAATACGACTGAGGACAAGCTAACAAGTTAATAATTTTATTGCAACATTGCGCTATAAAAGTGTCATTAGTAAGTAAATCTATGTAAGACCTTGGCAGTCACGTCACCGCCGGATTTAAAACTTGCACTATAGTGCATCTTAAGGTGTGTCTACATTAAACATTAATTGCGCCGAAAACTCATATGATCGTGTAGGATACAATAAAATACAAAAGTAATATCACGCGCGTAATCTCCGAAGAGGTAGGCAGAGGAGTATGGTACAGTCTCACGTTTTACCAGTTACGTTTACCTCTTAACACAACAATAGTAAGTTTTACTGGACGGAACCTATTTAAAGAAGAGAGAATGGGCAAGGCATACAAAATTGTCCTTTAGCACATTCGCAAATAATAATAATTATTCATAATTCATAGTCTCACATAATTCCGCAATGTAGTTGAATGAATTAAGAAACGAGATATAACGTCATGTAATAAGCAACTCATAATATGAAATTTATATGATAATAATTATGAAAATTCCTTTTCATTTTAAATATCTTATGCAACAATTACAAATTAAGTAATCAAAAAAATTGAAATAAACAATACTATCAAAAATTGTAATGATGAGCAAAAATATCGTATTATTTTAATATTCTTATGAGAATTTAATGTTGCCCCTGATTCAAGTTTTATTTAAACAAAGTGATGTAGCCCGTTCTGCACCACGGTCCTTTACTTAAAAGGAAAATGTAGTAGCTGATGGCAATATATATTAAAAACGTACGAATTTATGAACAGCTCAGTATAATTACATTGATAAATCATAATACCAAGACCAAAATATATTTATAAATATATTTTGCTATATAATTTAAGCTATATCGTTATTTCGGTAATTAGAGACCCTTAGAGACCTAATGAATAGCTCTTTAATATCTACGGAGTAAATAGATACGTTGCAATTCTCCACATATACCTCGAATATACGTTGAAGAATATATAGGTAAATCCGTAAGTGCACTGTTGCCTTTAGCGAGCGGTCGCGCGTGGGCCGCCTAGTAGTTGCGCCGGTACACTTGCGCGACGCTCTTCACAGCTTCACCGCGTCATTAGGTTATGATGACAGATGGCCAGCCTGATTGTTTATTGTGCTCCACAGTCGGCGATTATGACGCGACACACCTTGAAAACTCACTCAACCATATTTTCAACAACAATTTGTAAAACTTCATCTTAAAATGTCATTAACGGGGCAAAAATATGGTACTTCTGCTAGGATAGAGATATTTGAGGTGCTCTCTGCCTGCCCTGTGATAAATACCCGGCGTGATAATATAACAATAATACAATAGTCATAAATGTACATTGATTAATTTTTTTGTAAACCACATTTTAAACGATACATTTTAAAACTTCATCTTGAAATGTTAAAAAATGTAGATTATTTTTTTCCAACTTCTTTGTTATTATCAAAACGTGTTTTATTATGTGACCCAATGCCATTACATAATTCTTTTTCTTGAGTTTTATGTTACGATTAACTTGTTCACATTTAAAATACTTGAATTTTGCGGCTTCCTGTTATTTAAATTGAGTGTTTTTCTGTTTTCTGTATTATCTAAATGTACGTAACCTGCAAAAACAGACTACTTCGTCTACTATACAACAAAATCATTGCTATATTGCAATATTAAACTTTATGTAAATATAACATCGCGCCTGTAATCCTCGAAGTGGTAGGTAGAGGACTGTAATATTCTCCCATGTTTCACAAGTTACGTTTACTTCCCAAACTTCCCATCACGGAGTCCGTGGTCATTTTATTGCCAAACACCTGGCATAAAATATAAACTCTCAACTACATACTACTAGAAATTCAAGTTAAAAAAATCCAATAGTATTAGGTACATCCGACCATCGAGGCAGTATACAATTTCAAAAGACAAAAAAACACTAATTCGAAAATAATTGTATTCAACTTAACACAAATGTACTAGTATGTAACAGATTGAATACAAATACATACAGTGGAGTGAAGGGGAAAATACATAGACAAATGCATGTTGAATTAGACATTGCCATGACGAACCCGTTATCTCGTCCCTATAAATAAATATTAACCCGCTCTTTCCGAGAAGCGACCCGATACGCACAAATGTTTGTGCACTAAATACTTACAATACATTCCCAGTAACCGCGCTCACTAATCCGTCAGGATATTAGTAATGTTGTTTTGACTGGAACTGATTATTATGTTGTTGGACATTACGAGGTATTAAGGAGTCATAACTGTCAAGGGACTAAATTGTACGTTGGATTGTACACAATCTAATGACAGTAAACAACACTTAAACTTGCTAGTAGAATTTATATATAATTGATCTATTCCAAAGCTAGGATTAGTTTGGGTGAGATTAAACGTCTTATAAATTTCGTATTGCTAATGATTTTCGATGAAGTATACATGAATGTGGCTGATCCGTGGCAAATTTCCAGGAGCGTGGCCGTGCATGAGAAGGCACGTGGAGCAGAAGATTCTGGTTGTCATTGCTTCACTTTGTTAATCACGCGAGAAACCTTGAAGGCTTCAAAACATCCTACCAAGTGGAACTAATCCATAACTCTCCTAATTCGGATTGGAACAGCATTTTGGAGCACAGAGGGACGGAGATGAACTGTATCTAGCGGTGAGATGTATTAAAAACAACAAAAAATATAACTATTGTACCTTCGTACGTAAGGAAACTTACTTAGTTTCCTTACGGGGTAGGCACAAAGCACTGAGTACCAGACATCTCTATCTTCATAGTCTACTTGCTTCTTTTGTATTCATTACTCTTTCCATACACGTACTCCGGTTTCGCTGACTTCCAACTTTCTATTCATTTAGTAATTTTCCCATTACCATTAATTCGCATGATTAGATTAGCATGATCGCATTATTAGTCCTTCTGTTTTTAACTATTGAAAATATTTCATACAAAGCTTCTCTATTCATATCTGGACGTAGCAAGTGAATTGCAAAGACCCACTCGATATGAAATCACCTCAGTGACTAAGAAATATTTATACAGGTATGAATGAAATAACATACCCACTTGAAACATTTATTAACCTTGAATATACAACAAGGCAAGACTCTGTTTGAAAATCATTTAACTGTGTTACGACAAACAAACACGTTTATTGCCATTAGTATTAAGTCTTAAGTCTTAATGGCCAGACAGCTACGGACCGTTGCGTCATACATATAAATATTTGCATGTCTGGTTGTTCATTTCAATGAGAAATTCTTTAACTGCGAAACCCACATGCACATTATATTAATTTACAATTCACAGCAACGGAAGTAACTGAAATGAAGATACTCTAGTAAAATCGCTTCAATAGTGTAGATACTTAGGTAAAAGTAATTTTATTCGTGTCGTCGGGGTAACATTTTGCCATGTTCTATTACCAGGAATATACGTGATGTATTAAAGAAGAGTGTGGGTTGTGTTGACAATGGGTCTATTTTCAATATTTATAAATGTATTTTATTATATCCTAATTTGAATCTTTTTTTTTACATGTTTAACCTACAAAAACAAATAGACGGGGCACCAGACGGTAATCAAATCAAATCAAATCAAATTTATTGCATCATGCGTAAAAAATCAGGAAATGAAATGACACACATGAGCCCCGC
>DWTO01005943.1:0-10371 GCA_018244755.1 Jemadia pseudognetus
AAATCTAAATTAGAAAAATTCTACAGTGCCCGACCCGGGAATCGAACCCAGGACCTCTTGATCGTCAGTGGCACTTACAACCAACACGACCAACAAGGCAGTAAAAAAAACGTAACTTCAAGCCTGTAATCCCTGAAGAGGTAGGCAGAGGAATGCAGAACATTCCCACATTTCACCAGTTACGTTTACAGTTATTTTATTATATTTACAGTTGAATATTAAACTATATTTTTAATCATTACTACCCCGTTTCCTTCTTAAATTGCTTTTTAATTTTAATTGAGATAGTTGGCCTGGAAGAAATCGCTACTGGAACGATAAGGTCGCCTATTGCATACTCCTTTTTCTTTACCTATTTTTATATTTTTTTCTTTTCTTAATGTTCATTGTTCTGAATACAGAGTTCAGTATGCAATAAAGTATATAGCATTGTATTACTACTGAAAAAAATTATATCTATTATAGATAAAATGTCATAAATCTCTCTTATTAATGATAAATTTATAATAAAATCCCAAGTATGTTATTTATTTTCCAAAAGCGAATAGGCACGAAGGGAATTTTAATCAGCTGCAAAATGCAATAATATACAGGATAACGACAACGCTATTGTCGTTATCATTGTTCAGAACAAAAGTAGTTACTACATATGTAACAGAAATATTTTTTTTGCGTTTTCTCAAGATATCGGTGCTTAATCAACAGTCGACTCACTAACGAGACGACTAGATAATGATTTTACTTTTTCTGGCTGATTCATCAGTGAATCGAGGTAAAAGATTTCAACGGAATATAAAGAAAAATATATCATTTCATTGCGTTGCAATATTTTAAACATAAAACAATTTTTACATTTTAACTGTGTCATTGTTATCGTGGATGATGTATTTGTAACTAATTTCAATTCAAAGTTATAGGTACGAGTAGGTACTCGTACCTATAACAAACCACCCTCGATGTATGCTGAGTGTTACCATACCGTAAGTATGAAAAAATGTTCGTACGTACTGAAACAGTAGTATCATGTAATATAAATTTTAAATTTGTAATTACTAAACGGTTTTTCTCATTGATAAACAACTAGGCGAGTACGTACCGGATTGGTATAATACGTCGTGTAGCGCAGTGCAGCGCGGCTTAAGGCAATAACTTCAGTATAGTATAAGACAGGCCCCTGCGCGCGCGCACTCAGTTTGTATCTAATCTCGGTCGAAGCGAGGTCTTTGCCGAGAGTCTAAAAAAAGTAAACAAAATCAAAATAGGACTGTATTAACGAACTAAATTATACAAAAATTTAGTCAAGTGCACAGCGTTATTAGTGAAGTGTGTATATTAAATATTTTAAAGTGTTTTTATTGAATAAGGTGAGAAACATTTCATTGAATAATAAAATTATAATGTATTAAAAGTGTCGAAGCGACAGACGCGGTATATGCGTGAAGCATTTGTGTATGTTCGTCCTTATATATGTATATATACATACATGTTTATAGTTTCCATGTGTTTCTTGAATACATCGCCTTTTTCACTATTAAATAATGATGTAAAAGATGGACATATTTGTACATATTAGCATAGTAAACGGTATATGACATATGAAGCAGGAACATTAACCGGTATTTTATTTTTGTTTTAAACTATGGGTAAAACACATGATGTAATTTTACATCAATACGTGACATGGGTATTGTCTACATATTATTATAGTGTCGTTATATGATAAACAGCTTTTGCTACGTGTGATAAAGGAATGCGAACTTCAAAGAACAGTTAACATTCAAGGAATATATGTCTTGTTTCTTATTTAGTCTTGTTTCGACGTTATTATCTTCATTACCCCTTTGATCATGCCACTGCTTGGTAAGGGTCTCTTTTCAGAGTGTGGGGACTTCAGGCCATTGTCTACCACGTTGGCCAAATGCGAGTCCACGAATTTGCCTATTCTTGTTGTTATATCACAACTCTGTAGATCAGAGTAAATTCTAACATCAAATAGCTCAAAAGCCGGTCCCCTTAAACTGTCGAAGCATCAAATAACATGTAACGAAAATTATTATATATAACACTCTTAAACTGCACGCGAAATGACAGAACAGAACTGACTGGCTTACTGGTTAGCCTCAATGTTGTGTAGAACATGCCTTAGGGTATAAATGTGGCGCTGTTTTCGGCAAATCCGGATTTTCCGGCTAGCGTCTTCCGCGCAAGAGAAGACAGACGAATAGGCCGCCAAGCGGGCGAGAGCAAGTATAGGCTTACCACCACTACCTGCGGGGTGATCAACACCACGAGGTTGGGTCCTCGTGAAATTTGCTCGGGTAAAGAAGGAGTCCGCGGGACCAGGTAGTCTTTGCTCAAGTGTCACTAATGGCTCAGTGTACAACCTGACATGACCCGAAGCTCGGCAAATCCAATTGTAACGTTGTTTTAGTAATATTATCGTTTCGGATTATGTCAATCTACAGACTATCCGACAATTTATCAATCGCAGGGTTGGATCCATCGAGATCTTTAGTACCGGTACTCGTATATTAAAATTATATTTGACTGACTGACTTGTAATGTAATATAAAATGAAACACGCATCGTTTCATTTCGAATTGTTTATTTATTACAATTTTAACATAACATAAATTAACAAGCTGATATCAGTTTCGGCTTCAATTAGATAATGAAAAACATTTATTTATATTTAAGTAACCTCTAACAGCTGAGACGTAAAACTGACTTGATGGCGTAATTTTCAACGAACGAAGGTTATAGGCACATTTTACGTTGATTTTAATTTATTTCAACAATTTTAATGTCGTGATGGAACTTTGTGGAAGTAATATTCGAACATCTTAATATTCCTAGTAGCGACATGGCTAAAATATGTTTAATTAAATAGAGCATATGCATATCGTTGTAATTTTTATCGTTACATCGTCAATTCGTCATGCTACGTCCCTTGCGAGGTAAACAGGGCACTGAGCGTCAAATATCTACATATGTACAGATGTATATCCTTCCCGATATGACATCTACATTGTACTACAACTTTATGTTAAACTATATAAGGTTTTACAAATTAACGTACGTCATTGTATCATTTAGATGCTTTGGCGCGCAAATCAGTTAATACTCGTACAGTAAAGATTGCTTAATTGAAAATCGACCATTGGTTGATGCTAAAATATGACAATGTTTTTAAATTATAACAACTGTCAGAGGCAACTCGGGTCAACCATCCAATAAGTGATAAAATCTTATTGGCACCCGAAAAGAAAGTTTAAAAGATTGAAATGACGCCAACATTGGAACTACAACCGCTAAGAATACATAATATGGCCTCCCAGAGATGTGAGGCGCCTCACTGCTTTGCTATGGATATTTAAAGCTCGGTATACATATGAATAAACTTAATAAAGAAGTGTTAACAGGCTCTCGGATATTAATACAAGGGTAATTGTGGACTTACATGTTTACTAAAATACCGAGTATCAAATTGTATGTAAGTCGACGATTGAAAATTTTAGAGTCAGAATGCAGCGAAACTGGTGTGTATGTACCTCTGTGTATGCAAGTATGTCGAGGTGTAAGCATTGAGTGTAGAGAGCACTCAGTGTCATCCGCAAAATTGTTTAAATTGAGTAAATTAAGTGCCAAAATTGCGTAACAATAAAATTACATTAATTAGTTCTTATAACGTGATCATAATATCACAAGAAACACCATATATACATTTAAAATCATTTATTACAATACGAAATTTAATAAACTTTTTTTAATGCATTCAGTATTTAGCAATAAATAATAAATAAACTTATCCTATTAGAGCAATGAAGTTGTTGCACGCGTTTTCCACCTGTGGGAATGGGCTCGTACTAAGCGAAGACATCCTTGATGACAAGTAACAAAGGATTTTAAACAGTATTATTATGCGCATAACAACTTTTTCCCCCAACACGCCATTGATCTAAAGTTGATCTAATGGCATTTAGAATTAAGTTTTTTGTTGATATTTTTTTAATTCGAACTAATGCGATGAGCGCGGTCACGTCGACGCACGGGGAATAGGTAATTGACATTTGGCGATGACAAGGATGTACGTATATTCGCACTTATTGTATAAAAATGGCTTGTTGGCTCAGTGGTTAGTGAGCCGGGGGTGGTAGGTTCGATCCCATCTAGAATAAATGTTTGTGTGGATGTAACATAATATACATACACTTATCTATATACGTTTATATGTACATATGCAGTGTATTAGCTGTGTGGTAACTAGTTGTGTTACAAATGACTGTAACAAACAGATGGTCGTGTGTGGAGACGTCCCAAGGTATTATTATAAACATTCAGGTGAACTACTGCATTAATTTGACAAAGGAACTCATAATTGAGAATGTATTCTAGAAAGTTTAATCACATTATTATACCCGGCTTGTTTCTATTCATTTCTGGACATGTCTCACAAACAGGACGCCATTGATCCTGATTTGCAGGTTTTCATTTTATATTACCAGCTCGTTTACTTTAAAAAATATAATCACAACCATTAAAACATATGAGATATTCCTGTCTAGAGTCTCCTTCATCTGTCTTCTGGCTACTTTTGCCTCTGAGCAGCAACACTTGTAATATTGTATTCAGGTTTTCAATCTTCCACGTTTCAACAATTCCACCCTAGCCCTTAATTGTAATCATACAACTACCTACAGTTCAATATAGTGTTGAGATGGAACAGTGAATACTTAAGATAAGACGGCCTTCTCAGCCTTGGCTTCTCAAAATGGTGCAAACTGGTATAATCATTCCGACGGTACTAGTCCAACTGGTTTTATCAATGAACCGTGACCCTGCAAGCGTCAGGATTGTTGTACAGTCATGTAACACATCTCTGAAGCTTGTTTTGTTCACTAAAGTAGCGACTGAGCAGGCAGTACTTAATTACAAGTAACTGCCGCAGTAGGTGAACCTCTGCGGCAACCTTGCAACCACATTTGACTTATCATTGTCATCAGCATGTGTCATTCCGCCCTCCAATAATGAGTGCCATCCAGTCCTGTACTCGGCTTAAATTTCAATTAATAATTTAAGTCGTCAATAAGACTATCATTTAAATATGACTGTTCGTATAAATTAAATAGCTCAATTAGTCAAAGTTAATATCTATTCAAAGATACTTAAAGACACATTGGTTTTCCTGAGGTATAAAATGGTATAGTATATAGCACACAACAACATATATCTTTCAAAATAAAATAAAAAACCTATCATGTAATTATGTGTCCGGTGCATGGCAATAGGCTCACCACCTATTCCATAGTGGGACGTAAACGTAACATGTGAATTGTGGGAGTGTTCTACACTCCTCTGCCTACCTCTTCGGGGATAACAGGCGTGATGTTACGTTACGTTATACCTATATATAACATGCCGTAAAAAACCTATACCTAACCTTATTTCTACCTATGGCTCGTGGTTGGATACATTAAGCCGTAAATACATTTGACTCAGGTAGCGAAACAATTTATCTATATTACCAATAAACAATAATTTATTTGGTGGCATAAGGCGGACGTTTAAGAACAATACGATGGTTCATTACGAACTGGTCTAATATATTCTTCCGGGTTCTATTAACAGATTTATCGATGAATATTTACTTTGACATGCGAAAGATATATTCAAAGATCGTAGCGGAGAAAAACTAATAAGTCCGCGAATGTACGCAGTGATTACAAATCTCTAAAATCGGTGTGCCCGCATGAAGGGAGCAATGTATTTGGCAATGGACTCTCTCTACCTATCCAGTAAGAGACCTGGCGTCATAACTACAATACTCATCAATTATTTGCATTACGTAAATAATCACACTTTTACATGCAATGTAAATAAAAAAATTACATTAATTGTTCAATCGATGAAACGCTAATACTCATTCTACATGTGTTTTGACTCAATGCGTGAATCACATTATTATGTCTGTTAAACAGTGACTAATCTAACAGTACTAAATTATTCTCTAGTGTGTCGTAGGTGTAGCGTCTTACGATCCTTTTTACGCGAAACATAACTCGGAACAAACGTTAGAGACGTCGAGTGCGTCACGTATTACGCGAAAACGTAACTGGCATTCCACGGTTTTATTGCAGAAGGTGCAATGTGGAATTTTGAACTTGACTTTGAAATCTGATTGCTCGGTACGAGAATACATTTAGTGTGCACGTACGAGAATTTCGGTTATGCGTGTGTATTTCAAATATAAAATTAACTTTTAAAGTAATAAAAACGATCATATAAATTAATAAAACATATGTAAAATTGTTGATTCCAATAAATAATACATCATTGAAAGTATATTTAAGCAGGTCAATACAATAAAACAAGCACAGCTTACGCTTTATTGAGCTCCGTAATATAGAGGTATACATGAGAATTGTACGATAACATAATAAATCATTTCACCAGTTCATTGCTATTTATATTCCGCTGTAGATGTCCATTGATATTAGTGAATCGGACACAAAATGAATGAAAGAGTAGCAAAAATGAAACACAAATAAGGTCTTATAAAAACAACGGTCGTTTTGCTTATATAAGTATCTACATATATACATAATCACTACAAACATACTCGTGGGATTTGTTAAAATTTGTACTTATGTATTTCGCGGTACAAATGCATTTTGGTACTTCACCAAAAGTGCAGCTAACAATTTTGAGTAATGGTATAATGAACTCCAGTGCCGACCGTAGAAACTTGTGTCCATAAGTTCTTTTTATCTTTGCGTCTCGTTAGTGCGGTTTTTTGCGATTTCGCTCCTCAGCCCAGAGGCAGTGCGGCGGTCAAATAAAAGAAAATTATAGTTATAGGGCATTTTGCCGCTTATTATTTAACTAAGCCTTGCGAGCTGATCATGAACATAACACACCCCTCGCTCGAGACCGAGTGAGACAGCGTTATATTGCTCTCGCTATACACGCTGAGAAAATTTGCCGCCATTTACGTAAACAAATTTGATCATCAGAGGCAATATACGGCGTCTACCTCGGCTCGATCTCGTTATAGATGCTGTATCACCCTTTAATTGACACAATAACAACGTTGTTACCGTTGGAACACAAAAGGCGACCGCTGAGGCGGAGTCGGGCAATAACGATCATGTCAAAAGGAACGCCCGACACACAACAAGCGTTAAACACACGATCATAACATTTTATTAGTGCGCCGGTCAAAAGCAAGCAACCGCGAGACCGCCGTCAAAAGTTCAACGGGAAAAAAAAACAACAGGTCAGCTCGTAAAAAGGCGTAGAGTCACTGTGTGTTATTTCACATTCAACAAATCTCTTACATAAAAAAAACATACGGCAGCTAATAAACTGTTATCGTTTCAAATGATCATTTAAAAATCACTTATCAAATTAATCAAATGCAAGTGTGTGAGCGTTAGCGAAATTGAATTTCGGCTCAATGTCGATGGCCTTATTAATTTTGAACTTTGATATCAGGAATGTGCGGTTCAAAACCCAAGTTCTACGCGAGCAAAATCAAAAATACGTCTCAGATTCCAAGGGGATCTCATTTAAAGGAGCGGTAATTAGAAACTGAAAAAAAACTATAAATGGACAATGAGGAGACTCGATCGAATTCCTTAGCCCATTGAAGATCTGACCGAGCGACCATAAAAACCGTGGATACCTACACGTAGGTAACACACAGGTTATAAGGGGGCATAAAAAAGTAGGGACCGCGTCGGAGGTCGGCTTGACTACCCGAGAAACAAAGAATTCGTTTATTTTTTAACAGCTCGCCCGTACACAAAAGGAGGCTGCGCGGCACGAAAAACGACCCAAACGAGAGCACCTTGTTAACCTTTTTAAAAAGAAATCGCGCGACCGCTAACTAGAATTTCGGCTCGAAAACCGAGAAAAGTTCGCACCGTACGGTGCGGCGGGCGCGATCGGCGCCTGCGCAATCATTATGTAAATTCTGAGCATAAACGCGTCAAAAAATTTGGATGCGAGCACCGTCTTCGCGGCTCGTTACAAAATGATGCGCGTCAAATTATTGATGCCTTTTGTATCTTTTGCGACCGTTCCGCGCTCGGCTCGGATATCACATGTCAGAATCTTGTACGAAAATTATGGATACCGTTTTACGAGTATATTTTAACGGTATTATTGATTGTTCCGTGATGTGTCATTCAATAGAAGGGACCTTGTTTGAGGATAATAGTCCTTTAATAAGGTCCATTCATTATTTTGTTAGCGGTGGCTAACAATCTGAATACTCGTAAAATTTGACTGCGCATAATAAGAGCTATTATCGCACGGAGACGCGCGTGGCAGCTCATATCCAACAGTACGTCTCGACACCCTCCTCATTAACTGAAAACCGCTCTAAACTGTAATAGCATCTTCGAACACCAGCGCTGGACCCCGTCCGCCCTCAAATTAACCGAGCAAGCGAAAATTTTCCCCGACTTAAATTATAATGAGGTAACGGCTGATATTACGCAAATTCACAGATAATTTTTTTTAATGGAAATTAAATGAAAATTTATGGTGCTTTTGCCCCTGGCGCGATGCGCTTTCACGTCGCAGGTAGCGAGCTTGTGAGTGAGTGGAGATAATTGTGTTCAACAAATAAAGATCGAATGGTCGCGTTGAGCTAAATGTGACGGCTAAGCAGGGCAATTACAGGGGCACGGTCCCACTGAAATAACTGTTTATAATTGAAGCGGCTCGGCTTACGGCGGGTAAATGTAGGAGGTTTTATGTGGAGACGCGGCTAATGAGGGAGTGGACCGCGGCCCTAATGACTCGGACATAGTTCATGAAACCGAGCGGTGCGTGCAGTGGCCATTACGCTACATGACATTGGACTGTGCGTTTCTTTTTATCCCTCTCAATAATGACGTAAGTATCTAAAGGATTTTCTTCACTTAACTTTGTAATGCGTTTTGTCGTGTTTGAAGAACCACAATGTTTTCAATTATTTGTTAAGATCGCAATGTTCTTTAAGAATTTTTGGATTGAAATGAATTGTGTTGACGCCCTTCATATTAATGAATTAACGATATCTACGATTCAAATTAATCTCGGCATATGTATATGTAATCAGAGTAAGAATTATTATAATGTTTTTGCTACCAGCAGAAGCCAAAGCTGAAAAGTTTCAGTATATCCTAAAATATAAATTATTAAAAATAAAAAGCTACTTTCTTTAATGTTGTTAGGTGAAATTAATTTTGATTTCATTCAAATTCATAATATAAATGACAAGGCATATAAGCATTGATCTCTTTGCTATAGTACATTTTATAAATTGCAAACGTACCTATTAACGTATTTCAATCCAATAAATAAATATTTATGTCAAAGATATAGGTACATACAAGGTCCATAAACATTTACGCCAACGAACAAACCGATACCTATGTCCTTTTCGCTGTGAAGCTTAAATAATTCGATGGTATTATTACGCATTCTTTTAGCAATTACTTTATGAAGTACATTTTTATTGCACACTTTAAACGTCAACTCAAGCATTTCACAAAAAATACATACATAATTATAACAACGCACCGCGGTACTAAACCTAGTGTAGATTCAACTTATTTTTTACATTCCGGATGTCAAATGGGTTTTTTAAGATTAATACCTCGTGAGCCGGAATTGTGCCTTGCACAACCAAATGAACGGCTAAGTAACGGTAATCGGCGTTAAAAGCGCCTGCGAAAAACACTTCCGGGAAAAATTATTGTTTAATCTCGCCTTCATTTACCTGTGATTATATGTATATTTCTGCCGGTACACTGACCCAACGGATATGACGCGTTCAGTATTTAATTGCAATTTAATAGCTCAGATAACGTTGCTTTAGTTTAATGACAAAAATGTACTAACAACCCATTCATACGTTAAAATTCTTTGCGATATACAAGGTTACGCCGGCTTCACTAAGCGTATTAAATTATTGGTATGCCATTAAATCTAATGACATTAAAAAGGCTTTAATTATGGGAACAATTTTTGACACAATTAAGTAACTAACGAGCGAATAATCCAAACGATAGTAAATTACTACCGCAGATTATAAAATGTTAAAGTACCTATTAATAGAAATTAATTTAAATCGAATTATTCTCACACTGTGTGGTGTTCAGTTTCGGTAGTTGAATCCCTACTTTAATATTATAAATGCGAATGTAGCTCTGTCTATCTGTCTGTCTCGTCTTTATGACTAAACTACTGAACCGATTTGGATGAAATTTTGTACAAAGATAGTTTGAGACCCGAGAAAGGATAAATAATAGTTTTAATTCTAGAAATCCTACAGGAACGAGAGCTATGCGGGTACAACCTCGGGACTGTCTATCTTTT
>DWTO01005944.1:0-10370 GCA_018244755.1 Jemadia pseudognetus
GAGAAAAACGGGTTGATATAGACAGACTTGGTACCTTGTCATATGTGCTAAAATAAACCCATACTCGAACATGGCACATTTTGAGGTTTTCATTCTAAAATCATGCTAAAAGTGCCTAAGACTGATGAATTAATACTATATAACAATTAATAACCTTCATTGTGGGTATGTGAATTAGGAATGTCAGTCAGTTTGGTATGGAATTCGAATATAGGTACTGACAATTCAATTACTTTTTATCGAGATAATAATATGTAACTTATATTAAAGAAACTACTTACGACAAGATTCGGGTGTTATGTCATCAATAATAGTTTTTCGTGCCAAAACTTTCTTTTTATATCAACACTCATATGCAGTAAAACAGTGAATATATAGCTTGTTCCAAGAATCGCAATCAGCGATCGATTGGAGATTGTTACGAGAATCGATTAATCCAATAATCAATTCAGAATCTCACTTTGCAATCGCAGAACTTGATATCGAGTAGACATGGACATGCAGACGTACGATTGCGAATCGGACATTCAGTTCCTTACCTACCCACTATAAAGGTGTGAATTTGTTGACTGGCTATGAAAGGAAATTTCATCAATTTTGTAGATTTTCCTATACACAATGAACTAGTACTATCTCCCGTTCAAACATTTATTTGAAAATATGATTTAAAAATATGCTTTTCTCGACCCGGGGACCGAACTCAGGTTATATCAACGAAGCCGTAATTTATGCTAAAACGGTAGGAGAGTGCCGAATAAAATAGCTCTGTAGACGGTCATCTGTATAGAGTCATGACGACTTATTAATATTGGAAAGGTATTTATTAGTATGTAATATGATTTATGACTAAAGTTTAAAGATTCACAAGACATTTCTACTTGTTACGAAATCTTCATCCCCACGTAGATAGTTATCTTAGCATAGTTTATTTTCTTAGTTCGTTGGTGCTAACTGATGAAATCGATTAACTTGTCTGTATGTGTGTTCATTAAAACTTGTTGATTTAATGATTATGAAGTCATGGTTATGAAATTTATATTATAATCTCGATATGGGCGTATTGGTTGTTAGCAGACGAAAATATTTATTGTAGACTAGTGTCTACTAATTATAGTAGTTATAAATATGTGAGTATTATATGCAAAGAGATAAGCTCTTTGCAAATAATACTCACATATTTATTATTTGCAAAGAGCTTTTTATCGGTGTGTTATTTAATATATCTTCTAGTATCGTATTTATGAATTTAAGTATAGATATCTCTCTATTTTTTTTTATATTGGAAATGTCTTCAATACAATAAAATTTTCCCACAATTAATTCATTATTTTGCTTATGTTTATGAATCCGATATGTGTACCAAAGAGTTCAAAGTTTTGACCCAGTTGTGTCGCAAAACGTTTTTCAAAAACACGGTTTTCTTTCAGTGGGTTGCCGCTAATGGAATAAATTTGGAATACTTTTGGAATGCACTACGATAATAGTTAAGTTTAAGATGGACGCAAGAGTAACCGATCCTCGAAAGTAACCATAAATTAAATAACAACTGTGAACCTTAACCGCTTTAGACTAATTGACAACTGTCGTTAGTGGGATAGTCAGTGATTTACACTGAATTATTCCTGAGTACATGTGGGAAACGAAAATCCAGACATCAATGGCGCATGAAAAGAACTGAAGTAGAAATGTGGAAAAATAATATGTTTACCAGACATAAATTTGAATGCGGTACTGGTAAATATTGCATCATTTTGAGAGGTAGGGAAACTATTATATAGTATATACCTAGCACCTGTGAGAATAATATTCACTATAGCAAATATACTTATAAAGTATATATGAAGAAGTGCATATATGAAGAGAATGATGAATGTGGAGGAGGCGCGGCAGGTCTGTAAGGATTGAGCTATGTGGCACTCGGTGCTGTCTGCCTACCCCGCAAGGGACCTGGCGTGATAATATGTATGTATGTACTTATAAAGTATTGAATGAGGGATGCAAAATACCGTGGTGGTTATTAAGTCTTGTCTTGTACATAGGCATGTCTGGAGGGGTTTTTGCTAGTAACCGTTGTTATTTAATTACTCTTAACCAAGCAATAAACAGCATTGCCGACAACAGATAGTGATCTATAAACCTAAACTATGTAACACTCTCGCGACGCTAACTTATGTCACTCAATACATTATTCATACACAATGTGACACGTGAGATTTCAGACGATGTCATAATAAAGTTTCTTCCTGTGGGCCAAACGACGAAACTCAGTCCGTCGCTTGATTGCTCATTGTATTTTAATAGGATTCGATGATAAGTGTGCTCTTATAAAGCTACTTGGAGGCTTGATTATTAAGAGATAAATAGAGATAAATTGAATCCAGAGGGTGATGACATTATGTAAATACATATATTCAATTAGCGGTCTCCCTTGCTAAAAATAACCGTATTAGATGTTTACATGCAGAAATATTCTAATTGCAATACGTTATTATTGCACAAAACTCCGAGATTTTCAAAACTTTAATATGCGTAGATTCAGTAAGTTTTAATTCTTCTGAATAAATCAATAGGGGCCGCTATGAACAAGTGTAATATCCACAGCGAATCTGCAAGCTCCTTAAATATATGTATCTGTAACCGATCCAGGCACCAGAAGTGGGTCAGGCGACAATGAGGTGGTGTGTCCCGGTAATTACTACCACAATGGGCCATTGTCCAACCGCTTCCGCTTCGGCGGTTCCTCTGCGGGCGCATCGATGAACGAAATTGGATCGAACGGTACTTCTTATACATAACCTGGCAAAATTCAGGCAACAGACTTGCCTGTAGGTCCAGAAGTGAGATGAAGGTAGTGGGTTCTATTCCCGCCCAGCACAAAAGTTTACGCGATGAGCACGGTATTTGTTATGCCTAGATATAATTTTTTTTAAAATATATACTTAAAATTCATACATATATATTTATCAGCTATTCGGTTACCATAGCACGGGTTATAGCTAGGTTGAATACAGTTGGCCCTGAGTTTTGTCTTGAGATTTGTTTTAATCGATATTATTTTCATACCGAGTTTTTTCCTAACCAGAAAATATTTGAAAAGCCTCATAAGATCAAACAGCGCAGACTAGCACTCCTAGATCTTCAGCATACAAAGATCCTGCTTCAAGTGCACACCCCGAACGGGACACAAGCTTTCCAATCCTCACCAAAAAGCGCATAATTTCCAAAAAAACTCTTATCTAGCGGCGTGTGGTCCTAAAAGCTCGCTTTACCCGTTTTATTATCTCTGTGTTTCGCTAGCGCTGACGTTGATGACGTCACTTGGATGTCCGCTAAGTGCTTCGGCTTCGAGATAAGAGGTCTGCTTTTTCTAATATGTCAATATTGGATGTTAAGTACCTAATCCGGAAACGTTAACGGGTCAGTTTACTGGCTTTCAGTTTGATATATGGATGGGTATGGTTGGTACTAAGTGGTTCTTTTTGCGGAATGCCATTACTGGCAAACAGTTTCTTTTTTGTGTGAACAGAATCGTAACGAAGTAGACAGCGGACATAAGTAACTATTACCGCTCATTGTCACTTACCGTCACCCACGAGTTAGTAACTTCGCGCCAGCTCCTCAAGGGGTAGACAGAGAGCACCGAGTGCCATGTACAGTATATGACCCATATGATGGCAGTTAGCATGCTTATTTGTACTGTACGCAATTGGTCACAAATGTGTTATTACTCCTGGTGAGTGAGATGGCTGCTCGTAATATACATATAAACGTAATGTAACGTAATATCACGGTTGTAATCCTCGAAGAGGTAGGCAGAGGAGTGTAGTACACTCCTACGTTTCACCAGTAACCTTTACGTAGTACATACATACATACAAAAGAAACATACAATTATATTAATTTGCCACCAATCGTTCAAAATAAGCGCTTCTATACAACATCTTGGTAAATTCTTAACAATTCGTTACTATCTTTTAATTTTACCTTGCTGTTATTAAATTCTAATGATAGTTTATATCAATTTAATATCTCTCATAATTGTCCTTTAAATGTACGTATACAGAAATTAAAACAAATCCCTTCACTAAAAACTCAACAAACGCTTAGGAAACAGACGCTCGGCCTGAGACACCAGTGCATGTAACAACGGAACATTCGGCGTCGCCCGCAGCCCGCGGGCTAGAAACAGTCGGCAATGATGCAGAACATGGCATAATGCAGGCATGCAGTCCAACAGTGACCTCTTTTGCCCGTGTTATGCAGATTGAGATGCAGCATTTACATCGCGGGCAGCCCGTATGCATGTCGCGAGCGCCACAGCAGCTAATGATTATTGTTGTGGGGGTTTCGTTACTAGAGGCACCGTTAGAGGAAGCGGACGTAACCGCTTATTGATGTTAAATAAAACTTATCGTATTCTCTCTACACACGAATAAGACTACAATTTATAATCTATGTATTTGTAATCTACATAAGGCAAAACCCCCTCAGGGCAGGCCTATGTCCGGCTGTGGATTTAGTGTGATGATGAATATAAATCTGTAGTATGTCTGTCCAACTTAAATCCCATCGATACAAATGGTTTTAATAATTATCACCAATGTTTGCAAAATTAATTGAGATTTTACTTGTAATACCTATTGACTCAAACTGAGGAGCACATGTTAAAACTGAAAACATTATATGTACCTACCTTAGTATATTAATGAATCGCTCCTTATAAATTGTTCATCGGCCATTTAAACATTCAACGGTCTGGAGAGTTCTTAATGGGGCATCTAATTGCACATTTGAATCGGAATATTTGCATACTTGTCTTAATGTGTACGTTTATTGCATCCGTTACACAGGAATTCTTACAATAAATCGTGTAGCATTGTTTATTATTATTGCAAATATATTTTCATTTTTATATAATGTTAGAAGTAATGTCTTATATATGTACATAGTATGACAATTGGTTAAGTAACATAGACTATGACTAGGCATATCAGTTCTTAGCCGCACAGATGATAAAACAATGATAATACATATCATAATTCAATCACAGTTGAATGCAGTTTTAAACGAGTTACAGAAGTAGTAAGCCCTCCTACTCGATCTATTTGGATCGCTGATTGCATTATAGCACTAACAAATAATTCCATCTGACGTCACGACTAACACAAATCGTAGAGACGGAGATGTATTGAAGTCCCGCAAGGTATTTAATTTACCGTGACACGTACATCCCTCGAAGAATCGCTGTACGCCTTTGCCGTGGAGCGCGGCGCTCAGACGCGGGCCGCTAGACCCACCTCCCGCCGTTTCCGCGACGACGTCTCAGACCGAATGCCGACGCAAATCACTATTTATTACCCACCCTGTTATTTCGTTGCTATGCAGCTCTACCTCCACCTTAATGGCTCCACCAGGTACATCGGGCCCTTCATCTGGGAGAGGCATCATTGCCTCATCCCATGCCCTCCGGTTCTCCCGACAGTATGCGGCCACACATACCGTCGTCCTTCCCGGGATTGCTGAATGAGCGGTTCGAGCTCCCACTCTAGCCGCTCGCAACCCCGGAAGCCTCCTTTTAGTCGCCTCTTACGACAGGCAGGAGATACCGTAGCTCGTATTCTGGTCCCGAGCTACAGGGACACTGCGCCAGAGACCGTCATCGACGATCGCGGCGGCGTCTCCTCCTTCGAGCGGGATCAGCGCGCTCCCGGGCCCGTTCTGCATCCTCTTTTGCAAGCATTACTTGGTCGCAAAAGGCGACCATTCCATCCCAAGCATTGCCAGAACGAACCATCGCCGCGACGACGGCCGCGAGGGACAAGTCCGGCCCCACCCTCTCCACCAGGATCCGCCGCTCCGATTGCCACGCAGGGCAATATTGGAGCGTGTGCTGCGCGGAATCCTGTTCATGTCCACAGTGGTGACACTGAGCAGTAGCTTCCCTGCCTATTCTATTCAAATACTCACCGAAGCAGCCATGTCCGGTGAGTATCTGTGTCAACCGGTAGGTGACGCGTCTCCTGCATTTAAGCCATGCTCGGAAGATGGGCAAGATAGCGCTGACAATGCGCTGTCGAGCATTTCGGGGCTCCTGGAGTCGATCGCGCCAGCGTCGGATGGCACGCCAAGTGGCTCTTCTCCGTAGCTCTTTGACCGTCTCTTCAGAATCAGCCCCCTGGCGGAGGTCGCGGATCTTCAAAAAGATCTCTGCGTCCATATCCGCCAGGATATCCAGGGGCGGAAAGCGCGCCAGGATTGTAGCCGCCTCATACGATATGGTCCGGTATCCTCGGGCGACTCTGATCGCGATCATACGCTGCGCAGCGTTTAATTTCGCCGCGCGGCGCCGGCTGCCCGATAGTCTGTCCGACCATACGGGTGCACCGTAGAGAGCGATAGAGCGCACGACCCCTGCGTAGAGGCGGCGGACTTCTTCCTTTGGTCCCCCGAGATTTGGTAGCAATCGCTGCAACACGCCCGCTGTCTTATGAATTCGGGGGATGAGACGGCTAAAGTGCTCGTCAAAGTTCCAGCGACCATCCAGTGTCAGCCCAAGATACCTCATGTGCTTGCCCACTTCGACATACGCGTCACCCACACGAATTGACATGCAGGGTGGCTCTACTCTCGGCCTGCGGCTGTGGAGCCATATCGCTTCAGTCTTCTCTGATGATATGCGAAGACCCAGCGCATCTATCTTCGCTACCACGCGTGCCACTCCTTGCTCTGCCAGCGTCACCGTTCCAGGGAAGGACTCTCCTACAGCCAGTACCAGAGTATCGTCCGCAAAGCAGACAATGCTCACTCCGGGAGGGAGCACCGTTCGCAACACGACGTCGTACGAGAGGTTCCAGAGCAGTGGCCCAAGGACCGACCCCTGTGGCACCCCGCAAACAACATTCCTTTTTACGGTACCCCCGTATCGGCCCGGGTAGCTAATGCTCCTGTCCGATAGATATGCTGCCAACACGCTTCGAAGGTATTCCGGCACTTGGTGGAATGCCAGTGCCGCCCTAATAGCTTTCCAGGACAGAGAGTTAAATGCGTTGACTATGTCAAGGCTGATCGCCAAAACTACTCTGCCTCTAGATATGGCCTGCTCTGCAATCGCCCGAACTCGTAGGATGGCATCCACAGTCGAGCGCCTCCTTCTGAAGCCGTATTGGCATTCGGACAGGTCCGGACCGCAGGTCTCAAGATGTCTGTTGATACGGGCAGATAAGATCCTCTCAAAAAGCTTGCCCACTTCGTTCAGCAGACATATCGGCCTGTACGCCGTTGGGGAGTCTGCTGATCGACCCATTTTACGTATCAGCACAAGCTCGGCTTCCCTCCATTCCGCCGGAAACTGACCAGAACGGAGACAGCTGCTGAAAAGGCGCAGCAGCCTCGCCTGGAGGACAGGATATACTAGTACCCAGATTCGACCTGGTATTCGGTCAGGTCCTGGGGCAGTGTTCCGAGCGGCCAACCGTCTCAACGCAGCTTCCAGCTCCGCTCGAGTCACGGCCAGTTCCGCAATGGTATATAATGTAATGGTAATATATGTAATAATAAATAATAATAATAATAATAATGTAATAATAAATAATAATAAATAATATAATGTAATGGTAGGCTACCTACCATCCTACCCAAGTCACGTGCCATTTACTGCATTATGGAGCAAGCAAAGCCGTGCAGATAACGAAGTATTTTTTTCACCATTATAGCGAGTTATATTAAATTTTAAAAAATGCGTTCAACTTAACGGTGCAGGTCAGAATTCGACCCTAAACCCCTAGACATAGAAGCCACGATATAAAACATTAGATCTAACACGCTATTAATTAAAATTCTATTAACCGATTGATAGCATTATTTACAACTTTGCTGGACACCATCGCTGTCTGCAGGGTCTCAGGTTCGATTCCCGGCGGACATGCGTCTATAAATAAAACGAAATGATCGAAAGGACCGGAGCCAATCGTCGCATGTCAAGCGGGACTAGCTCTGTTAACTGTATATAAATTGATGTCAATGTTGGCGTATCACTGCGGTGAAGTATGATGATTGATGAATGACAGAGCGACGAGATCACATTATTGCAGTGAGATGAAGGTCTGATGACATATTTGAATGGAAAATCAGTTAAGCATGTGTGACAAATTTCGAACTGTTCCGTGTTAAATTGCAAATAAAATGTGACGTAAAATTAATGGATAATTTCACATTTAAATTTAGATTATTTGACTATATCATTATATGTATTATATTATATTTACTTGTAGTCTTTTATAAATGTTTGGATTATTTAATTATTTTTAAAATAATTTCTTTCCTTTAAGAAGCTGGATGTGACAAGCCCAGGGTAGGGTGCGATTGCCCTTTTTTGGGAGGTCTGTGTCCAGTAGTGGACTGTGTCAGCAGGGGAGTGTGTCAAGAGAATTATGATTTAATATCAACTTTATATAAGACCAATATTTATATGCAGCGCGACTGCCGATTGGGTTCAAATCTTCGGGCACTATTGGATTTTTCCAATTTAGATTTTCTGGTAGTGGTTCGGAGTCGATAATTGTCCCCGATGTATGGCAATAGGACCACCACCTATTCCATAATAAGACATAAACGTAACTGATAGTTTAGTTCACAACTTATAGCAACTTACTAAATGGCTTTAACAATGCGAATAGCATTGTTAAAGCCATTTAGTAGTTTAGACCCATAGTGGCAGCACCAAATGTGTTCGCTGCGTGCTCGTCTGCTTGTTTGAAATCTTTTAAACAAGAGAATAAACTACTAGAAGAATACATGCGGTATGAATCCTCGTTAGTTATTTCGTAAATGTAAAAATAACATGTCGACTGAAAAAAAACACGTTGTAAACTTTTACATGTGCTGTTGTTAAAAGAAATCACACAAATGTATTGTGCCACATTCTGTTGTAGGTACTCAATTTCACACACGTTACAGAATAACGATAAAATAAAAAATTATCTCTTATCGATATCACGATAAATGTCTGACCACACTCCACAATCGAGAGGAAACAGTATGAATTAGTTTACGGCTTGTTGCCCAATGCAAGCGAAGCGATGGCAAGCTATCTCATTGTTAGATATATTTTATAAAATAAAAAACATATCTTAAACCAGTAATAATTTATAATGTGAGTATCCTTTATTAATCGTAATTTTAGTCATCTACATTTATGTAGTTTATTGTATTAAATCTAGATATGCTCGTAGGAACCGATATAGATGATAACAGTTGAGCTAAAAGAGTACTTTATGCAGATATTGGATTGTGAATAGTTTTGAGCTCTCGGGATTGTTAGGAAAACGATAAAACATTAGTATTATTGTGATTGCAGACATATGTATATGTCATATTAATGACATATACATATGTCTGCAATCACAATACTATACTGACACAATTGGTACGTGGAGCCCTGATCCAAAAACTTTTCAGACACTGTAATAAAACAATCAGATATCTGTTAAACACGGGTATATTTCTAAATACAAACTTGTGCAAGGGGACCTGGCGTGATGGTATGTATGTATGTATGTAATAATTAACCACTGACTAATATTTACGATTGACTAATTAGCCAATCGATTATATTGTTTCTTCAATACTATATGTAGCGTGACACATGAACTGTGCAAACACCTTAATGTCACCCACGCGAACGTTTGGCGCATAGGCTGTGTTCGCACGAATGAGATACGGACGTTCGTGGGCGAGAGCCCGATTTTATTGCTTTCGGCTTTACATACGAACTATTATTACCAATGTAGGTGTCCGTTTGTTTGTTTGGACGTTCATTACATGCTGGCAATTGAATGTATCACTGCGAGATTGTAACAAATAATTACGAGTAGATAAAGATGTTGACTTTTAATTAATGTGTTTTTTCTTTTATTGGTTTTATTGTTACATTTCCATTTATAAAATTTATTCATTCGATTAATGTACATTTGATCTCTTGATATTAATATTAGTAATTAATCGAAGTTGCTAAAGATTAATCTCGATCGATTTCAATTGGTCTCATTAGCTAAAATGTCAATGTGAATCTCCTTAGATCGGAGGTTATATATTCTTGTCATTGCTATTCTAAGAGAGCATTAGGTAAATCTTCTTTTGAGGTCTTCATGCAACTGGTTTTCTACAGAAGAATTTATTCATAGCCAAATTCTGCCCGTCATACGATTCGAGGTCAGCAGAAGAATAAAAACTCGTAAGTGTCTTCAAAGTGAATATATTCCCAGTAATAGAAAGTAAGTGTATTTACAGGTGTTGAAAGTGTTGTTCTACTTGCAGGTGTTGCAGGTGTTACAGGTGATGTTATACTGAAGCCAGTTTGCGTCAACTTAAAT
>DWTO01005945.1:0-10369 GCA_018244755.1 Jemadia pseudognetus
AGTAGTGGTTCGGAGTCTGGATATGTTCCCGATGCATGGCGATAGGCTCACCACCTATTCCATAATGGGACGTAAACGTACCTCTGCCTACCTCTTCGGGGATTACAGGCGTGAAGTTACGTAAGTTAAAAATGAAGTTTTCATTTATAGTACTCCGCTTAATGTTAAGGCGTGTGAACTCAGCCAGCGTACTGGTGCAGCCTGGCACACTGTGGCCTTAGCTCTTCTCTCCCTGAGAAGATATTCGTGTATGACAGTGAAATAGAAACATTTTATGATGATGATAAATTATGTTAATACGCATGTCTTTACTAAGTAGGACATCGATGTGTTGTCAAAGATATTTAATTAATTTGGTTATCGTCAAATAATCATATAGGTAACAATGAAGCAATTTTAATATTTTTTTGTAAAACATATCTTCTTCTAAAATAGATAAGGTTTCCTTTTCTTCGGTTCTTCTCCACTTTTCCTTTGAACCACTTTTAAGTTAAGATCAAGAGAACATATTTTTTTCTCGAATTTCGATACAACACTTAAGAATCGCGAGCAATTAGAACATACACAATTTATAGGGGATAAGACAAGTCGTAACATTTGATACGATCATACATATTACTGAAATTGGAGCGTAAAGTTCAGGTTGCGCTCTGGGGAGAGATTATTTTACGATAGCATGTTGAAATATATTCAGGGGTGGCACTTAACGATATATGTATGTATAAGCGAGGGTAACACAATTCCGCTGAATTGGTGCAACTGTTACTGTTGTGTAAGCCCTGATCAAATGTCTGTGCATATTACTTGTGAAGACTAAATGTTTTCACACATATATACTCCTATATTTATAATGTTTATTTACCGTTTATTCCACTTAATGAATCATGACTCTAACTTTGGTGACCGCGAAAAATGATTATATTAGAACTCGTTAATAAATAACAAATGAGAAATATCTAAAATAACACCCACAAGATATATTTATATAATATGTTTCGTTTAATTTTTTTATTGCTGTGTTTAGTAATAAAAATAGATTTTTTTTAGTAATTGAATATATCAGAATTTACATCAAATCGAGTTTGATAATTATGAATAAGCGTACATAATTTAGTATAAACTGAACGTCATTATAATAGGTTACAATATACATATTACGGAAATACATTTCAGTTGTAATTTAATAGCAAACCGCAACAACTATGGTCGGGCTATTGTCGTACCGCATCTCGTGAGGTTATCGGAATATGAGCTTAATCCTCGTAGGCATATGTCACTTTTTTCTATACCCAAATGTGGTGTACAACTCGGTGTTTTCATGCAGGGATCGTAAAATAGTCGTAATTATTTCGCAATACGGTTCACTTTCGTTCGGTCAGCGAGCGTCGCTCGCAGTGAAAGTTTCTGGGCATTGCAAAATATTAGCTCACCTCCGACGCTGAATGAGACACGTACAGCCACAATGAAAATTATACCTACGCCATTAAAACACATTTTTCTAATTGTTTTGAAATTATTATGAAGTCATTTGCGCATTGTTTATTCTTATAAAAACAATATATTGTTCAAATACAATTGTAACTAAATTTATTTCAAACACAAAACATTGACATACTAACCTAAATTTAAAATTTTAATACTTAAATATTATTACATCATAACGCCAAGTCTCTTGCGAGTAAGGCAGATACAATTTCTCATAACACAGGACTCATAACACGATTCTACATACATATATGTATATTACTAACTATACACAAAGTGGATGGTAGAGTTTGGATGCAAAGAGCTGAATCGAAGTCATTGGCGTGCTATTAGAAATGCCTATATACAGAATTAAACAGAAATAGGATGATGATGATGCATTATATTCATATTAAATACTTTCAACTGATGGATTAAGAAATGTATGGATTCTTGATCGTCTAGCAATGAAGAAAGACATGATACGTGACTGTTCTAGAGTGATGCGATGACCGGTTGCGTGACTCTTACGTCAATGTTCCACTTCTAGCGCGCCAGACCCGCGCGGGCCGCGCGCCCTGGTCGACTCGGTCGCTGGCCTGGTTCCACCCAGCCTTGAAGCTCAATTCGCGTAATGTTTTGTAACAGGTAGAAACCGATGGCGGTAATGGATGAAGCGGTGTCAATGCCAACTGTCGGCACTTTAATAGCGTTTTTCTATCTCCGTTGGATTAGATCAATTGATACTGAATTAATATTTTGTTTGAGTGTTCTTTACAAACTGTACGTAGTAAATTGTATTGCATACGTAATGTTGATTCATGCTTATTCTATATAAATAACTTTTAAATTGTTTTCAGTTATGTTTTTATCTCTTTAATTCTTGCAATAAACAGTATTTTCGAAGTGAAATCGATTGAACATATATTCCACGAAAATATATAAAATTTATACGAATAAAAGATATTCGAATATAATATATAAAATATAATCGTTTGAAATATGTATATAGAACATGTTCGATTAAAATATGTAAAATATATTCGTATTAAAAGATATTTTTTAGAATAATAATACCTGAATACATTCGGCCAGTCGATCTGAGGCTTAGGCTTAGTTTTCGCCCTGGTAGCGTAGTGCGCGCAAACTCGTTCGAACACGCACGCCTTGGCGCCGAATTCACCCACAACGTACTTCTCCACTTCGCCCGCGTCGAACAGTTCCGACGTGTCACCAGCGAACGTTAACTCTCGCCGGCTACGCGATTTGTATGTCGCTGTAATGAGTTGGATAAAGGTTATGTGGTTATTTTGAGTAGGTATATAAAATAAAACATTTTTTCATAAACACCATATCCCACTAGTGCTAGTTCACGATTTTTTATTATGGTAAGGTAAGGTGACTCTGTTACGGACATATTGTCACTCTTACATCCCACAGGGATAGAGACTAAGGAATTCAATTTGCTACGATCTTGCCAAACTGCTTCCGTCTCTTCCACATTATATTATGTACAAGAGCGGATCCAACTTTGGCTCCACGGGGGGGGGTCATATAATTACAGCATTATACTAAATTAATTAAATATTGAGAAAACTTAAATAAAATGTATTTTGTGACAAACAATATATAAAAACATTGTTTCATTGTTTTACTTAGAGGTCCACCTAGGTCCTGGATCCAGCCCAGGGGGGGACATGGCCCCATGACCGCCCCCCCCCTGGATCCGCCCTTGGCTATGTACAGCTTTGTTATATATTCATTACAATGTATCCATGAAATATGCGCCAACATTAGTAAGAGTAGGTACTAGAGAATGTTATCTATTGCCATTTGGACTGTAGCCTAATTAGAACATTAAAATACATTTGTTATCGTAACGTATCAGCTTACAGGAAACCATTATCAATGTACAAATGAATCACTTCATAATTATCTTAACACAAGTACATCGACAATCCAATAACAGATGCGTTAAGTTAAAAAAAACACCTAGTCAGTGGGCGATCAACTGTATTATTACTTTATGTCGTAACATCACGCCTGTAATCTCCGAAGTGGTAGGCAGATGGGTGGAGGATACTTCCACGTTTCATGTATTGTATTCATATATTTCTTTAACATATCTTAGAATCGGCTTAAAATTGTGTAACATATTTAAATAATAAATTATGTACCTACATTATAATATACAAATTGGGTATAAAGTTAACAGGAACTTTATGTGTATTAAAATATATTATGAACATGTGTAACACTTTACAAATATGTGAATTGTAATGGAAACACATTACACTGTAACGAAAAGTTCTAGAATGATTACGTCATACGAGTATGCTTGCACTGTCTACTTATGTTCATGTGAGTAAACAAGATGAACTAGTTAAACTCGCTAACCGAATTAATCTGACGGTTTGACAAACTGCACCAGTGCAATTATTAACGTTATGCGGTGCATTATTAAATAATCCATATAAAGCAATATCCATTTCCCGTTAGTATTTCTTTCGTTTGGTCAGTCGTGATTACAACATAGGATAGAAGGGATTTTCTTAACACGTAAAGGTATTCTTTATCAGCCAACCCAGGCTGATGGTGGGAATATGTTCTAGATATTATAAGACAGTGGCAATATTACGAACGTCCTCAATATATTGAAAGGGGATAGTGGCTGATGGGGGAGACAGAAGTGTCTGAATCTGGCGTGCATGTATGACAGGAGAGATGAATATAAGTAATGTAATGTAAAATATAATGTAATGTAAAGTCAAGTGTTGAGGCCAAAAAAATTCTAGCAGTGTCCCAAGATGAGATAACATCATATAATTTTGTACATAACAATCCTTTTTCTATGTGCATAATTTAACTAGCCATTCTGAAAAAACACACATGTATTAAGCCCCGTAATGCATAATAATGCATACATTCATGCATAATAATGCATACATTAATGTAAAATTTCAATACAAAATTTTAATTTCATTGTAAATCAACCAAAAAATCGGGTCAAAAGTGTACGAGTAAAAGCTTTCCGAATGCAGATTTACGACACATTCTCTGTTTTTTTGTATCGGCTTTCAGTTTTTCATATTGGCTTATCGATGCCCGTGCATTGCATGGAACATTTAACATATTTTATTTAAATTTTTCGTACGAAAATATCTTGATATAAAAATTGGATTCGGCTTTATATAACTACCCTTAATGTTATAAGTTAACAATCGGGGTAAATAACTTATACGGGAGCTTAAGTTAATTCTATTATATCAAGCGTAGGTACATAAAAACTTTATTTACCTTTCCCGAATTTCGTCCCTGAATATCTACGGAAACAATTTGCATTCAGAAGCAGGCCCCGACTTCAAACGTAAAATGAACATTTTATGTGAAAAGTCCAAGTTGCGTAATTTAAAAAAGGACTTATTTATTCTGTTTTTTTTATTGTTTATTTTCTTTAAAAATTGTTTGTATTTATGTAAAAATTGTCCCATTAGTGGCGTGGTTGTAAGTCCGACTGAGATCGAGAGTACTGTGTTTAAATAACGATTCGGTTACAATACGATTTTTGTAACTTACGTAACGTATCGTCACGCCTGTAACCTCCGAAGAGGCTGACAGAGGAATGTAGTGTATTCCCACGGTTCATCAGTTACGTTTACGTCCCACTATGAAATAGGTGGTGAGCCTATTGTCATACACCGGGCACAATTCCAGACTCCGAGCCACTATTAGGAAATCTAAATTAGGAAAATCAAATAGTGCCCGACCAGGGGATTAAACCCAGGACCTCCCGAACGGCAGTCGTGCTTGCAACCAACACAACCAACGAGGCAGGCAAATAAGTTTTTCTACCTTAGATTGTCTAGAAGACATTTTCTAACCGGAGTTTAGATTACCCATAGTGGGTCGCAAATGTAGGTACCTAACATGTGGAATGTGGATGTGCCCTACACTCCCTGCCTACCTCTTTGGGGATTTTAGGCATGATTTTTTATATATAAAGATATCTTAAAATTAAGGTAACTTTAGTTTTGTCATAGTACGAGTGGCTGTGCTCGTTTCGAAGTTATAAAGACATTGAATAGACCCATATTAATATTCTAGTATGTTTGAACAGTTGTAAAACGAATTGCCATCATGCCACGGGGGAAATACCTAAAAAATGGTTGATATTATTTAAATGTAAAATATTATAATGAACATTATTTTGAAAATCTTATTTATAATCTCTTTTAGAAATATGTAATTTAAACACTGAACAAAAATATTCAAAATAATTTCACTGGAAGTAATTATTTGCTAATCAAAATATAAATTATAGATTTTATTGGGCTATCTTACCTACTCGTATATTACAAGAATTATGAAATAATTAAACATTTAAATAATTTATAATTACTTAAGCACGTGACATATTATAAAACCGTATCATTATATTAATAATAATTACATGTAAACGCCTAATTGATTAAGAAATGAGACAGCCACTCCAATTACATTGTTCCGTACAGAAGAACGTTACATTACATCACTGTAATGCTTTAATGTTCATGTAATGAGTAAAAATGTGATATTCAAAGTTCTCTGTTCTTATAATATATTTATCGTGTAATGTAATATAATTAAATAAGCTGAACTTAAGTATCGTGAACCTAAATGCTTGTTTACACGCGGTACTTACCAGGGCTAAATGAATACGAGAGTTTCTTGAGAAAATTAGTTAGCCGAACGCTTAACACGATAGCGGGAAAACCAATTAACTGAACGGGCAACTCGAACGGCGATTCCTCGCTGTTTACATTTACCACGTGAAGCGAAATTTGGACCAAAATAGCCGTACACACAATGAAAAAGAACCTCATTTTCGCTTGCGAGCTATTGCGTCAACTGCATACCTCAAAAACAAAACGCGCTTCAAATGGTTGAATATTTCGTAACTTACAATGTCACAATGATCTTTGTTACTTATGAATATTAAACTACTGCTCAATAAACATTAGATCTGAATTCGTTGAAACAAAAGCTGCCAACGATCGAAATACAAAACGTGCATTAAAAAAAAACTTTCCCGCGCATTCACGTTCCGTTATCAGTGAAATTCGCGCGAATAAAATCGAACGTGGAATGTTACTAGCCGTTTGCGAGGCCCGGATTGTACTGTTGCGGTCGCTGCGTGTGCGTTGCAAGGAACGTGCGACGTTCACCGCGTAGTTCTTATTGAACTTTAGTTGGTCAACTGTGTTATGTCACAGCCAGCGGTTATAAATAACGTTGAAGTGGGACACACAGCGAGTCAGTGGTGTGGGCGTCTTCCTGGTAAAAATTTAGGACGTCAATCACCGATACATACCATATTGGAAAAATCCCTTGGAAAGAATCACATATTGTAGATACATGATCTCAAATTACTTAGTATGACCACTTCAAAGCAGCAATTATCGCTAACAAAAAAGGAAGGAAGAGCAAATGAACATTTATAATTGAATAATTTTAAAATTATATACATTTAATATTACGGGTAAAAGTAATGAGGACAATACGAAAGAGTTACTATTTGCTAGATATAAAAAAAGAGTAACATCACGCCTGTAATCACTATGGAATAGGTGGTGAGCCTATTCCCATGAACCGAGTGTATGTCCAGACTCCGAGCCACTGCTAGAAAATCTAAATTAGAAAAATTTTGTATTGCTCGACCCGGTAATTGAACCCAGGAGCTCCCAATCGGTAATCGCACTTGCAACCAACCCGACCAACGAGGCAGTCATAAATATATTTAATTCAAACTGAAGCACTAGAATACCGCATTAAATGTTCGAGTTGCTTTACGTTAAAATAAAAATATTATTTCGAGGTCAACTCCTTTCAGATAAACGTAGAATTTAATATCCAATACTTAAGGTCCCTGGCACAATCTAAGTACGAAAATATAACCAAGTATTTACTAAAAGGTAACCGAGTTGAATAGAAAAAAAAAGATATGTAGATAAATTATAGAACCCTTTTATTCGATGCCAATAACATGACGAAGAATGAAGAATGACATCACAAGTATTTCATTGAACGAGAATATTAACAAATTTGTGATCGATCGAAAGTTCGTTCGAAAGATCGAAGAGGTTCGTGTCGAAACGGCATTGAGTTATGTTTCGACGATTGCTGGAATGCTTAGCCTATTGCTAAATCAAATTAAAATCACTTATATTCCTCAATTAATAACAGCCATTTATAGCGAAGTAATATTCAATTAAGCTTGGTTGTCTATTCGTTGACTATATTAGAGAGTATTTCAAAACCTGGCTACGTTCATAGTAAGCTGAGATTATAACTAAATGGTTATATTAATGAAACAAAACACAATCGCTTAAAGCACGCCAGTCGTGACGTCATAAAGCATCGGTTTGTATAGCAAGCAATGTCTTGCTTTTAATATATTGTAATAAATATAAACTTTAAATATGAACGTTAACGTAAAGTCATACCTGTAATCCCCGAATAATTATCAATAGTGTAGTACACTCCCACGTTTCACCAGTTACGTTTACGTCCGACTATGGAAAAGGTGGTGAGCCTATTGCCATTCACCGGGCATATATCTAGACTCCGAGCTATTACTAGGAATTTCAATTATATAATCTTAGAAAAATTTAGTAGTACTCGACCCAGAAATCGAACTAGGATCATTTCAATCAGCAGTCGCGTTCGCCACTTTCCGTTCAACAAGGTAATCATTTATTAATTGTCAATGATTTCTTAATCGTCGGAAAATGTTAATTGGAGACGGATCAAATTTAATATCATATCTAATTCATGGACAGATTGCAACTGCTCAGTATGTGAAATCGATTATCGAGATCGATTATCGGAATCGATTATCTATCTAGATGGATGATACGATTAACGCGCCATTATTCTGGATTACGGGCATCGTAACGCTAATTTGTCACGTCCACGAGGAATCAACTTGAATGTATAGTACTTGTTTAGTACTGAAATAAATCTAATAAATCTTTCCTTACGTGGAGAGACAGAGACATCGAGTGACAATATGTCTATACTTTAAATAAATTAATATAGTAAAAAAACTATTTTCCATATCAGATGTAAAATAAATAACGAATGTACCTGGACTTAAAGCGTAGGACAATTTCTTGATGAAGTTGGTAACCCTGACAGCCATTATGATGAACGGGAAGCCCACCAATTGGACGGGAAGTTCAAATGCACTCTTCTCACCGTGGCCCACTATTGCACATTGTAGTATGACAAACGAGAGTAAAACGCATGTGTAACATAGGCTTGTAAGTTCCATTGTTTATTTAACACTTTTTATTTTAAAAAAATATTGGAATATTTTAATGGGACCGTGTTCTTTATTTGAACGTTAAAACACTTTAATAATAATTCGGTACACAGTTCTGAAAATCCAATTCCAAATTCAAATAAATGCAATCGGAAAAAAACTTACTGGATTCTCTATTCAAACGGCAAAAACATTCTACAATGCAATTTCGATTTCAAACAACGCAATTTCGCGGGATACGAAAGAAATTAATTCTATTGTTGAATTACCGCGTACGTTATTGATTTTTTAAATAAACTTCACCTTGCTAACTCTCGCAAATACTTTTCGTGTACTTTCATGTTTTTAAGGAAAATATATTACGTATATACTTATTGTGACACGCGACGTCCCTAAGTGAATGCGTAATTAGAACTAGCGTACCTAATCCACGTCCCTGTCGGGTTGTTTCGCAACCAAATCCTCACTAGTCGTTGCTAAATCATTCTAAACCAGCTAGTTGTGTTGAAAAAAGTCGTTAGTGGCCAGAGCGATCGACTGTGAAGCGACAATCACATGTTATTTATACCATTTCACACAATAAGGAAACAGCTTTTTACATAACGAGTACTTAACTTTTTTTAATATCGAGAACGTACAACTAAGCAGTTTTTTATAATTGCTCAGTTTTCCAAAATAAATCAGTTTATTTTATGATAATAATATAGCTACAAAAATCTTGCTTTATAACATAGCTATAAAAATGGCCAATATGTATTATAAATATGTATAGTAAATAATACAGCTCTACGGATAATAATTGTTTAGTGTTATTAAAAAAAAATTCATTTTGCACTCTTCATTAACAAATATCACTAAGTCTCAAATTCAAGTACATTAATAACATAATTATGAATAATTAAACTATTATAATACATATTATAATGATTTGCTAATTAATAAAGTAATAAATGCAAACAATAATATCATGTAATTGACCGTAATGAATCGCAAATAAAAAAAATATAACTGTAATTCGTAGTTAGAAATGAAATATACAATTTTAAAAATAGAACGCAGCTGCGAAGTGTATTTGCGCGCGAAAGGCCTGTGACAATCAAGCCGATATAAACGACACGGTGTTAGCGATAGAACTGTCGCATCGACACGCTTGCATGTCCCACCACATCTACCCACTATTTACTTTAGAAGGACAGAACCTAGATGTCTAGTGACATAACTTCTAGTACTTAAATGTTTATTCATTACGCACAGAACAATAGAAAACTGCACAGTTAACAGCGGTTTGCAATATGCATAATAGAGAATATTATGACATGATTATGTTTTACGACTGCAAACACTTTCGAAATAGTACTAATATGTTTGGAGTTGAATGTTGCGAACTGTATTCTGTAATAACTTTGTTTGAATTAGTTGATTGTTACGCCCCATTGACAACAATTGTAAAATAATTTTGTTGAAGTGCTCACACAATACATGAAATATGGTTTTTAAATATTCATATACGTTTCGACCGTGCTACTTTTATATATTAATAAAATACAAAGAATTTTACTGATAGTAAAGCACTCCGCTTAACCCGTAAGGGACTTGGCGTGA
>DWTO01005946.1:0-10368 GCA_018244755.1 Jemadia pseudognetus
CACTTCACATTCATAACTGAAAAGACTCTCTCAGTAAATGCTGAAGTGGCGGGAACAGAGAGTATATAGGTAATATACATATTTTTTAAAACTAATTCGCCGGGACATTATTGTTTAAAGTTTTTTATCATAAGTCAGAATACCGATTCCATTTTTCACACAGTTGTGTACAATTATCCTTTACAAGATCAAATTGCTGCAAAACTTTTGCAAAATATTACCTGACTGCACTAGTACATATAAATAGACTATACTAGTGTCAGTCACTATACTTTAGCATACTGTATAGTACACAATGTGCAAAAAAGAGTATTTTAGCGTACTCTATCAATGTTATAGATCATAAAGTACGCCTACACGATATAGAGTACAATACTCTATTTTAGAGTACGGTTGGCAACCCTAGCTGTGAAGGACGATGGTGCGCGTACCGAGCCGCTAGGGTTGCCATCGAGGTAACGGCGACGTCTTCCGTTCAGCAAGTGTATTGTGCCACTATTAATGAGTATGCTCAGTGCTAGTGTTCAAATAGTGCTTCAATATGCCTATTGCTTACGCTACGTGTTATAAATCATCCTATTTACCCACGAGCACCGAACTGATCTAAACTAAATCGCGACAAAAATGTTACGGCATTTAAATAATATGAAGTGTGCGCGCCGGTGCGCTTTGTTTCGATAAAATCCACCTAAATGAGTGCACAATGTAAATTGGCTTTATTTCCCAATCCTAACCAGTCGACATGTACGTATAAAAGCTGTTATTTAAATGGGGGCACTCGTGTCGGGGCTTAATTGAAACGAACGCTATCCGAGTGGATGCCATATGTCATTCGCGGGCAGTAATTACCGACGACGCAATCGCTTGCAGAAATAGACTGACGTCTAGTGGGCAGCGCCAATAAGCAAGGGTTCCACTCAATTAATGCACCATCGAGTGGAGTGCTGCGGCGGTTCCGACGTGGAGTGTCTCGTAGCGGAGCGCGGCACATAGATACACCGCTGCCAATGTTACCCGCGCTATCAACACATTACAGTCACTTGGGTGTTTTAAGTTATCTTATATACGTTTAAAATGAAGCTGCAGTAAATATGTTTAGTAATCTAATAATGATTAAAATTTAAATTGATTTCATTACCTAAATATAATTGCACATGGTGGAAACTGCGACTTGTAGACGTACTCGTACTGTGGGGCGCTCGCGCACCCTCGCCCACCCTCGCGCACCCTCGCGACTGGTAGCGGCTGCAGCGGCTGTAGCGGCTAAATGAAGTCTTTGGAGCGTTTGTGCTATGCGATACTCAGTCGCTATTCCCATTGCCCACTGTAGGTATTACGGACGTAGCCAGCCAAATGAGGGCTATATCCAGTAGTGGACGAAAACAGGTTGATTATGATGATATCATTCGACAAATATTTCATTAATCTTTCGAAAACAAATAATGTTTATAATAAAGTAAAATCACGCCTGTAATCCCCAAAGAGGAAGGCAGAAGAGTGTAGAACATTCTACGTTTCACCAGTTACGTTTACATCCCACTATAGAATAGGTGGTGAGCCTACTGCCATACACCGGGCACAAATCCAGAATCCCACTCACTATCTATTAGAAAATTTTACTTAGAAAAATTCAATAAATTGGAACCTGGGACCTCTCGATCGGGAGTCGCACTTGCAACTAACACCACAAGGACGCAGTCAATGTAATGTTTCCATTAAATATAATTAAATAGTTCAATGAAGAAGTTAACCTTGCAAGTGTAGAATCAGCGGTGAACCAGATAAGCAGTGAGCCGTAAACACTATATTTTAGCAATACATTGCGCAAGTGTGAAATTTATGTTTGATCAATATTTAGATACGCTCTCAACCAGATTCGCCCGTAGCCGTTCTCACTGTCCCGATTTACGAAATGGTATTGCCCTTCATTTGGATTACATTATCACATACATTTCTTATGTTCCACGCTGACTCAGGTTTACTAGATATTGCGTTAACCTTACGTTAGCGGAGAGACGAGTGTGAGGCAGAGTAGCGGTGAACGGTAGTATGTTTTAAAAAACAATTTATTTATCCTGAAGTAACGCGTTCACGGTACCGCATGGCAGTTGATATAATTATAGGCTTTCATGTATGTATTGGAGTGCGTTGAAGGGCCTTCGGGAGTCCGCGACGTGGAGAGTTCAGTGCGCAGCGGTGAGGCGCGGACGTGTTGCAGGCACGAACAGAGTGCACCAGTAGAGTGGATGTAGGCCTGCTCGGAGCACAAACTACTTACGTAAACCAAGTGGTGCGTCTTTAACATGCAACGCGTTTTTGAAAAATCCATTGTAGTTTTCTATATACATTACAAAACTGGTAAATGTGCGTTCTAGCTATCGGATGATGCGAGTCTGCTGCACCGCTCCTAGTTTTGTTTCTGTTTGAGACGTGTTGAAAGAGTTAATCGTTAGATAAAACAGGGAAGCGATATTACGTTCATTCACGATGGTTCAGCGACAAACGTAGCTGTATCAATGGCACCACCGTTCCAGTTCAAACCTGAAAACGCATCTGCTATTAAAGTGAGAATCACGAATTACTTAGGTTTCCTTATTTGTATGACACCTGCAATTAAATGCAATTAATGTGCGTTAAATAAAAGTACATTATTCAGTAGCAGATTAACAGAACTTCTAGTTACCACTCATACGCTCAGCGATGGCAAGCGGCAATTCACCCGAATAATAGCAATTGAAAGTAAATTGGTTTTCACAGTCTATAAAGTATCTATTTGTCCCGCGGAAACTTTGATAAATTCAATTTTCAAGCGGGTAACTGCCGTGTCTGGGCGGTTCAGGCTTGATACTTTCTGAATAAATCTGCTTCCGAAACGATAGTATAGGAAATTTGAAAGTTATTACGTCAGAAAAGCGGCAACATTCTCGCCGTCGAAATGAGCGAATAATGCTGAAGCGTCCGTGGGTCTCTCGCTACTCATCGCTACGCTTGTACTCGTATAGTTCAATAAAGTATATTATGGTACAAAATAATATTCATCAGATTTGAACAAGTTGCCACTAATATTTTGTTTTCGCAAAACTTATATTTAACGTTACTTTTGCGAATGGAAATAAATATGATTGTCTTTTTCTACAAACATAATACCTACACAAAATAAAGACCTATTCATTATCTTTTTCCCAAAATGAAACGTAATATTTATGATGACACCCGACTATTGCTTACAAATTCTTTAATATTATGAACGATCTTAAGACAACAGCGGAATGCAACGAGTCTTAAAATATCTAGAAGTGTGTGGACTGGCGCCAGTTAGGGGATCTGCGTCCAGGAATGATGTTATAAAGGTTGGGGGACACATTATTGCGTATAACGATCATTGCGGTAACAAGTCTCAAAAAAACTTTCCACTTGAACGACGCGCTAAGCATTGCATCTCTTCCGGGCACGATGGATGCCATTTTTGTATTCGCCAAGAGTTGCTGCATGTCGCCAGTGCAAAATTGTAGTAATTTCCTGAATAATCATGTTGAAGGAAGCTTCAGGTACCTTCAGTGGCTGATGAAGTGTTGCAGCTAGCCGCAGGGCGACAGCAGGGCACACTGTCCAGCGTGAGTTGTGAGACAACGTTCAATCAGGTAGATACAAAATGAAATGTAGTTTATTAACGAGGCTGTTCGTCACAACGTCTTTTTTTATATCATTTGTTATAGGAAATACCACACGTAGTATCATGTTGAGTTTTATGTTGATTTGTCGTTAAAAAAATATTCGGGCGCCTTCAGTTTCGAGTACAGATTAGTGGAGCGGTGAACGTGGCACCCTCGGCCCGGCTGCACGGCGGGGAGCAGGACTAATCAGCGCGGATTGTTGCCCTTCCGCCTCTCACGCCCTGAATCAAGTAAATGAGAAAACTTTCTAATTGGAATTTCAAATAGGCCCCCCTTTATCTAGACGAGAGATGTTCGCGGTTCGACGCCGACGCTGCGGTTCGTACTTACTTCATATCGGTATAATCCTCTGTAAATGCCGTCATTGATATTGGTATTCATTAGGCGGAACCTCGTTAAAGCGGATGCAACGTCAGCGTTTTAAACTAACACGTGCTAGTAATTTAAGTGCTCAGCTTTCATGACTCGCTTCAGGAAATGTTTATTTACGACGTAAAAATACTTGGAATGAAATAAATTTTACTAACTAGAACCGTTTCAGTATTTCCAATATGAGTACATGAAGACTATAGACACCATGTTTATTTTTAATTTGCTGGACTGTCCTTGGCGCTCCTTTGATTGAACCCACCTCAAACTTTTCAATTGCTCCTAATGAATTCAATAATAATAATATAAATAAAATAAGGTATAGTATATTATGTATAGCTCGAAAGCAATGTAAAATACGATAATTAATGGAAACTTGTCATCTAAAAGATCTAAATAAGACTACTAAATACTGATCGGCATTGGCCCAACAAAAAAATAAAAAAACAAGAACCGTTTTATGATGAAAATATCTTTTGTCGCAAAGTTTTTACAGAGACAGTACGGTTAAAAAATATTAATAGTTTAAGACTTGCAATATTTTTCAAATCCAACATTATTTATTTGAAATTAAATTTTTTTGTAATACCTTATAGAAATATATATAAACAAAACATAACATCACGCCTGTTATCCCTGAAGAGGTAGGCAAAGGAGTGTAGAACTCTCCCACGCGTCACCTTTAACGTTACAGTTACGTTAACGTCCCACTGTGGATTAGGTGGTGAGCCTATTGCCATGCACCGGGTAAAATTCCAGACTCCGAGCCACTACTAATAAATATACATTAGAAAAATTCTGTAGTGTTCGACCCGGGAATCAAACCCAGGACCTCCTGATCGGCAGTCGCACTTACAACCAACATGACCAACGAGGCAGTCATAGAAATATATAGTTATAAAAAACCAATTTAATACGACACTATAATAAAATAGCAAAATTGAAAATAACTCGAACTAGACGTACAACATTATACAATTATTATTGTTGCAGCGGGCTATTGGCAAGCACAGCCTACTCTACTTGAACAAGGGGTTCGAAGGGAACAGGCCGCGGAGAAAATATTTCTTGAAGCTCTTTTTATAAACATTGCACTCCTAAATCATGGTTAACGTGATGTAATCAGTGAAGTGAAGTTTCACCTACACACATATATGAGGTAGGTGGTACACTCGTGTAGATATAAACATACTAAGGTGTATACATACCGATAATATGTTAAATTATTAGATGTGTTGGACACCGCTATTTATCTGCCAGCCGCCACGCAATATGCCTATTAGGAATAAATATCATTGGGGATGTTTGTGCGCCGGCGGCCGCGCGTCACGGCGCGCTGCACTACTGGTGACACGCACGTTGACATTATGAACAATGGCACGATGTATGTTTTCTGTTTAACTAGCCACTACTCGCCCGCCGTCACTATCTGTAAGGATTATCGTTTATACTAAACAGAAAGCGACGGGGGCAGTTTGGCCAATTTTATATGTTATCAGCTTTCTTGGCTATATCGTATTTATTTTAAGACAAACTAAAATAGCAAATTGTAGAACTTCTTTATAACGTAATCGCGCTTGCAAATCATTTTACATGTCAAGTTTTGTTTCATGTGAGTATGTAGGGACTACCAGTAGATAGGAGGACAAGGATTAGGTATAACATAAAATATACTACACAAATATTTCTTGCACGTCGGTACATCGCAAACTGACGTCACGTGCACGGAATTAGCTCATTGTCTTTACCAGATATTATTTGCGGCTTGTGCTATTAACTTCATAGTATGAAAGATACTCGGACGTGGTGATGATAGCGGTGGTAGAGCATGGGTGGCGAGTATTAAATAGTTGGGTAATAGCGGTCGCGATATATCGGAGACGTTGTAAAACTCGCTCGGCCGATGGTCGAGTAAGCTCGGAACGAAATTGCCAATCCTCTTTCACAATGGACCGTAAAATGGTTTTCCGTTTTTGCCCGGCCGAGCGGAGCCGAGCGGAGCGCCGTCGTTGATTCCCCGGACACGTCGTGCGGTGCGCTATCACTAGTTGCTAGAATTTGTGAAAATAACTCTTTATGCCCTTACACCTGAAGGGGTGGCCGTTTTTAATGGACTCCCAACTGTATTTATATGCCCGATATATGAGCACAAAGACACCGAACGCATCGATGGACAAGCGGCAAATATTCAGTTTGAGGTGCTATCGCGCAAGACAAAAGCGTGCTCGCTCACGGCTCAGCGGCACTCACTGTTGCTTATATTGCAGCGCTCGCTCCGCCGACTGCAATGTGCGGTGGAACAAGTGTATAAGCCAGTCGGAACCTCTGTCGGTGACAGCTACATGCAATATCTTCACTCTGCCAGACCAATATCTGTTGTGTTGCTAAAATAACGCCGAGGGCGAGCTCCCTCGTGCACTCCCGCACTTTTTGCATTTGAGATGCACTTTTGTCATTTGTCATGGATATTTGTGCCCGAATCACCGCCATACTAAATTTCTTTTCTTTGTTCCACTTCTTCTGTTAATATAGTTGTGAAGATTGTTATTGACATTTATTGCAAGCGGTACTTCAACGTACAAGATGATACTGCGGCTGATTATCTAAGAAGTTACTAATCGTGTCAATAAAATTACATGGCGTTAATCATTTAGCGTAAATTGATACAAATATTGTATTGATATACATATGCCCGGTGTATGGCAATCGGCTCACCACATATTCCATAAACGAACGTAAACCTAACTGGTTAAACGTGGGAGTGTTCTACATTTCTATAACTACCTCTTCGGGGATTGCAGGCGTGATGTTACGTTTTTTTATTGTATTTATTCGTTACGAATTATTTATTAATAAAAATAACCGAATTCACATTGCATGAAATAAATGCGTATTATTTTTTAATTATAAAATTTTTAATATTCTTTACATTTATTGAAATGTGCGAAGATGCAGTAAGTAATTTAAATGTCTAGCCGTAGTGGGATGTAAACGTGACTGGTGAAAGGTGGGAGTGTACTGCACTCTTCTGCCTATCTCGCGAGATGTTCCGTTATAAATGTCTTTCCAGGTCTTTCTCTCGTCATTTTCAACAATAAATACTTACCTACTGTAATTCGTGTATTTATACACATTTATAAATAGTTCAGATCTTGTCTGGAAACTGTTATGTGGCATTCCTTTGAGATGCCACATAAATTACCAACCATTCATACCATTACCAGTAGTTGATGGGGTGGGTATATGAGTGTACGTAGGGTCTCGTTTCAAATAAAATCAGAATGGAACGGTACCTCCGACTGAATCCTTAAGTACGTCTAAAGCATATAATAAAGGGGTCGGGAATCGGGATAGGTGTGTGCGTCGGGCCGCGGAGCACATTCGGTTAGGAAAAGATCGCGTCTCGTAACGGAAACATTTGTGAAGTATCCGTGAACATTTGGCTCGTGGGCATGCGGGTCACGTGCGGGTCACGTGCGGGCAGCGGCGGCAACGGCGCCGAGCAGCTCGGGCTTTGTTGTGATATCGACGCTGTTTCCCCACAGTACCTGACCCGCTGGCCGGAGAGATTTCCGTAATGTTACTTTCTTGCCGAGATAACCATATTTTATATTCTTGTCGATGTCTTCTCGCAGCCACTTCATCACACGTGCTCGCATTCAATAAATGTTCAATATTTTGTTTGGTGCCCTTACACGATTGCTACATTTCTACATTCTACAGTCGCAAACCAATCCTTATTCACAATTTCCATTAATCTATTTAACATATTATTCTGTATGTACCGTGCAAAATTTCAAAATTTCTCGCTTCCATATCATTGAGTTGTAGGTAGGGTGGACCAAACTTACACTATACTCGATTTTATTGCAGAACTCCTAGTACTCGGGAGATATATCATGTCCCTAAATCCTGACAGAAGGTAATAAATCCTGCAAGTATGGTGTCTAAGCAGCATTTAAACGAGGGCAGAGCATTTCTATAGGTCGGCATCATGCGGCGGCGAGTGCGGGAGCGCGCGCTAGGGTTTTTCTTCCTCAATATTCGAGTGTATTTGCTAAAGCAGTGAACGTGCAACTTTACCCAAGCACTCTTCTAACTCAACCACGTCTCTTCATATTATGGAATTTTCCCGCAGCTTTATTTACGTTAAAGTCAGACTCGCATACACTCGGCTTCATGCATGCAAATGAAAAAAATAGATGGTTTTACATGTGTTTGAGCTTTAAGTTTTACTGACTCTTGCCAATTTCAGCTGAGAATTATTGACTTTTTATTATTATAGTATTATGGCCAGAAAACTTACAGGGTGGGCAGGGATCACCGATTGGCGAATATATCTATCTTTTCATTATTTCTATAATATAATTGTTTTACTATTATCACGAGTTTATCTCAACGAACAGAACACTAGTTTTCTGTTTGGAAAATCTGTCCCAATTTCATTACTTGTTGTAAATTATGTATTGATCAAGTTGTACGTTGTGTGACGTATCGCGGCTCGGGGTATATCCAATAATAGCGTTTGTCAACAAATAATACCATTTCTTTTCAATAATTCCTTTTTAAATTCCGAAATAAAAACAGTTAAAATATGTACTCGTTAATTGCAACAATTATGTTATACGTCAATAATTGTATAGAGCTTGAATAAATCAATACATTAGATATGTATTATCAATCCTATTTTTTGTTCATTCTTTCTAAGAAATTTGACAAATATTGAACCTTCCTACAAATCTTAAACAGAATAACATTAACTTAAAAAATGTGGGTAGCCCAGGCATTCAGAAGACTGAGCTTATAGGCGTTGTGTTCTTAACGTAATTGTGCCCTCTTTCATTAATCTGGAATATGACAATTATTTCAAAGTTCAAAATGAATGAACTATACTTACACATATCGTATAAAAAGTGATTTAGTTAGTGTACGGGGATATTCATATGTAGGATTTAATATAAACACTGTTGAGATGTACATATATTGGCAGCGAGCGTGGCGAGAGGGGGGGGGGGGGCGGAGGCACGCGCGCGGCGGCCGTCAGCTTGCGACGAACGCTGAACCTTCATATTTCTCGCTAACCTGTTTTTTATAACACTGCGATATATAATAATACCTTATCAACTCGGATTTCACTTAGCAAACTAATATAATCGCTATTTTATTCGGCGAACAGTTTTATATTTTTTTCAGAGCAGAACGCTAAGAAGCACAGTCAGCTTCGTAAATATAATATAATATTCGTAAATCTCTACGATATCATGACACTGGACACGCAACCCGCTTGTAACGCACACTACACATATCACAGGACGCATAGCAAACCACTTTATTTCAAGGAAGTCAAACATGATTATACGATTATAGTGTTCGATTGTAATTTACGAAAGGCACTGATCCGATCCCGCGCAATTACTTCATGTATGGCTATCGCCGTCGAGGGTATGACGGCAACATAATTTAGAGATTAATCTACAATACATAGACTTCGTACCTCGCCTATGCTCTTAAATCTGTAGCTTCTTTGTTCCCGATACCGATAATCGACTACATGGAGATGCAATGTGGCTGGGATCTCGGCTGATAGTGCGTCGCTGACAATAATTTATGTAAAAGTTCAGCTATACGATCGTACTTCAATCTTAGTGGCGCTAGCACAGATTGTGGTTTCCTTGCTCTTTTAATATTATGAAATACATAACGCACTTTTTATTGTAATTAAATTTAGAACAACGAAGAACAACAAAAACGACGAAGAAATAGCATCCGTGAAGCCTTAGTTGCACGCTACTGCTAAAATGTAAGTAAATCTAAAAAGCTATGCTTAATCTAACATATGAATATTATTACCAGATAAAAACATCGTATTCACGGGGAGATATCTCAGAAAACTATCAGCCTGTAGGCCACAGCAGCTTGTCCAGTTGTGGCTTTCTCGTTTTATTTCTTACGGAACCCAAATATATCACCCGCAAACCACAACACATCCCTCGCGAGCTTATTAAATTTGGGGATAAAGAGTAACATTGGTTGGGCGACATCCGTCTATTGTATTGGTGGGGATCTCTGGCATTTGAAAGTGGGCTCCATCGCTCCATTGGCTTCCATACAGTATTCCAAGTCCCGGATCAGGACGGAACAACGACTGTCGCAAATATTAGAGGAGCCTTAAACTCCCGTTCCGATATTTTGCTATTGGAATAACTAAATTGTCAATAATAAATCTACTGTGAGCTAATCATTACATAGTATAAAACAAAGTCGCTTTCTCTGTCCCTATGTTCGCTTAAATCTTTAAAACTACGCAACGGATTTTGATGCGGTT
>DWTO01005947.1:0-10367 GCA_018244755.1 Jemadia pseudognetus
CATGCCTAGTAGCATGCCTAGTAGCATGCCTAGTAGCATGCCTAGTAGCATGCCTAGTAGCATGCCTAGTAGCATGCTTAGTAGCATGGCTTCATTTTGAAGCGTTTAAATAACCCGTTAAATGTTAAAATCAAACCTTACCAGTATCATCATCCTCCTCCATGTCATCAAGGACGTTGAAACTAGGAGTAGCGTCATCAGAAGATTGCCCGGCAGGCCCTCTCGGTCCTTGTAGTCCCTTGAAATAATTAGTAACATTCAAAATGTAAATATTACATTTGTGTTTGAATTTTTTTACATTATTATATTTACAGCCCAGTATCCGTTTATTATTATACACGTGAATATGTATTCATCTGAATAGCACTCTTTTACAGTTTCCCTAATAAATAAAACCACAGAGCACAGGGCAAATAGATACGTATTTCGAACTTTGAGGCAGATGATAACTTTGATATGTTGTTATAATAACACCAAAATATCTGCTGAAACAAGGAATGACAGTAAGCATAGGACATTTCATTCCAAAAAGTGCACAATTTTACTTTCTGTTGATTTTGTTTGTTCAGCGGATTTTAATAAAAGGAACCAATGAGGGAATTTGTTTTTACTCACATTTTCTCCTCTTTCGCCTTTTTCACCAGCACGACCCTGGAAAGAACACCAAACTAAGATGTAGTTGGTTTTATTGTCATTCAAATTATCATACATTATCATTTTTGTTGGGATTTACTGGAATAGAGCTAAAACTCATGGTATGTCCTACTACACGGCACGATAAACTACGATTATCTTGACTTCATAAATCAGACACGATTGGTGGTAGCCTCAACAACAATTTACGAATTGGCTGAATCATTTTGATTGAGTTCATTGCAAAATGAATCAACTAGTAATCACTACGAAATTGTTTCATGTTTGCTTGCCATGCTCACTTCGCTTACTGTGACAAAGTACCCAAGCATGTTTGATAACTCGAAATTATTATGTTCTTGTACTCACTTGTTCTCCTTTAGCTCCATCTGTACCATTGATACCTGGGGCACCCTGGAATGACATCAAAGAACGATGTACATTTGCTTTTGTTAGTTAATTTGACTAAATATGTGATTTCTTGTAAAGGTTGGTTAATATCTGTCCTCCCTACTTTACAGGAACTTAAATATAGGTTACATTGAAGCCTTAAACTAAAAAGCAAAATTAAAGTGATTTTAGTGGTACACAATAATATCTCAATTTCATAGCAGAAAAATAAAGCATCCTTTCATACAAATAGGTTTGAAATACTCTTAATAGCGGAATGATACTCTCAGTGTGAATGAATACCTAAAAAAATAAATGAGCACTTATCATGAAGTTTCCATGTCCCTTTTATTTTCAGAGTTGCTACTTGCATCCAAGGAAACACTGAATGTTATCAAGAAACGTATAATTTTTATTTGTACTCACTTGATCTCCTTTGTCACCTTTTAATCCAAGACTACCAGAAACACCCTGAAACGGATAAAAAACATAATATGTAACAACGTAACATCACGCCTGTTATCCCCGAAGAGGTAGGCAGAGGAATGTAGAACATTCCCACGTTTCACCAGTTACGTAACAAGGTAAGTGTTAATCAGATTTCTATGCAAATTTATAAAAGAGTCTACCTAATACAATATCTGACGAATTTTACCATTTCTATATGTACAACTTATTGGTTAGTTATCCAGTCTACCGATGTTATGATGAAACTCCGCAATAATCAGTTTTACTACGGCAAACTTCCAAGCCTTGTAGTTGTTGGATTAAATAACTCTAAGCGCAAACTCGCCACGAACTTAAGAATGGCCGGGATTATTTTGTTTCAGTTAATAGCAAAATGAATCAACTAGTAATCACCACGAAATTGTTTCATGTTTGCTTGCCATGCTCACTTCGCTTACTGTGACAAAGTACCCACGCATGTTAGATAGCCCGAAATTATTATGTTCTTGTACTCACTTGTTCTCCTTTAGCTCCATCTGTACCATTGACTCCTGGGGCACCCTGGAATGACATCAAAGAACGATGTACATTTGCTTTTGTTAGTTAATTTGACTATGATTCAATTCTGTTGAGACACCCCAATCTACTTTATATTTACAATAACTTGAAACAATAAGTTAAATTTATGTTTCACCGTAGACGTTACTTTTGCGAGTAACATATATTTTACTTCTTTGTTTATAATAAAGTAAGGCGTTGTCTTTCTATAATTTTCATGTCGCTGCTCGCAGTGGAGTAGCGTTGCGGAGGGGGGGGATCGCCCCTTCCTTGGCGGCACTTTTAGGAGGCGGCAAAAGGGTTGGGTAGGTGCGGCTAAAAAGTTTTGGTTCTCGAAAAGGCCAAATACATTTACTTTCGACGAGGCGACAACGCGTTCCTTTTTTTTGCTCGTCGACATATAAAAATTGTATAGACGGCGTTTTCCTTTTTTTTGGTCATCGACATTCTTACCAAGCACGACATACATCAGCGGGTGGCAACATTTTCTTCCGCCCCGAGCGGCCGAAACCCATGCTACGCCACTAGCTGCCGCAAAAAAACGCATGAAAAATCTTGGAACTAATAAATTTTAAAATGTGTTTCCGTACTCACTTGTTCTCCTTTAGCTCCTTTTAATCCTTTTCCATCTGGAATACTCTGAAATAAAAGTAGTAGATATTATGTACCTAATTATTACTAAATACTTATTTAATCAAATACAAATGATGAAGACGTTATATGGCAGTAGCCATAGTTAAAGTTTACTTACTTTGAGTCCTTCATGAACGTCTTTACCTTAAGACAAAAATTAATAAGTTAGAAAACATAGAAATTTATTGAGATGTCTAAACATCTCAATAAATTTCAAACAACATCAAAATAGTCAATCCAATAGTAATAAATAATTTATTAACGAAACATCTTAAGCAGACAACAATTGTTGTTTAATATAAATATTATTATTATTTATTTGATATTAGGTGGACGTGGAGTTATTCAAAGATATTTATTTTTATTATTATAGATTATAAATAACTTACCGATAAGTGACGGCGTTTGCATTACATTACCGCTGCCGCATTGCTAGAAATATACTCGATGTTATACAGATTTTTGTACGAAATAATTTATTCACGTTCTCGTTCATTCATTCTCCATTGATCATGCGTCATTTCTTATATTAATCAATAAAAAAATTTAAAAAATATATGTTTAAATACACCGTGCAATTCTACACTTTAAATACACAGTGCAATTCTATACTTTAAATACACTATGAATTGTTGTTTTGAAATGTAACAGCCTTGTAAAAAGCGGATAAGTTATATTCTAAATCGGTTCACTAAGCTTAGAAAATAAAAAGAAACAGGTACATAAACTTGTCATTGAAACAGTCACAGTGTACAGCAGTAGCGTATGAAATACTCAAAGACCGAACCCGTTAACAACCATAAGAACGTTCCAAATATACGCATAGTATCAAGTTTAAACATTAAGCATTTTCGTACGCTAGTCGGCACTTTATAGTCCTTTGTGCTTTTTCATAATAACTAGCTAATAACGTTTGATGTCTTCAGTGCGTTATACGAACTTACCACTCTAACGTGACAAACATCTGTAAACATAAAACAGTATATGAACAAAAACTCAAAGGGAACGATGATGTCCTAAATATTTCTGTAGACGACAATAGTATATTGACATTATTTCTGTCATGTTTATTTATGTCTTTAAGTTTTCCATTTCTTCTGTATACTATTCGTTATTGTTTGCTACATTCAATATGGATTGCATATTGAATTTTTTTTATTTTTTTAATTTCTTCATGTAAATTTCCTACGTTCTGTATGCTTACCCAGTTTCTCAATTTTGTTTAGCTATGCATAGGTACAAGTGGTCTTTTGAAGGTTACCCCCTCCCGAAACGAAAAAAGTTACACGTGGTTTGGAGGAAACCGCCACTTAAGCAATAAGGTCGCCTATTGCATACTCATTTGGTTTTTGCAGATTTGTTCGGACTTTGGAATGCAATCAAGTATGTTGTATTGTCAAAACATGTGATAACATGCTAAATAAATTAATGCATTTAACCGTTCCGAAAGTTCGTACGATTGTCTGAGGAAGCTACCAAAAATAATACGATTTGTTCAATTATTATAAAAAAAAACGATAACCAAAATAACCACAAACCGAACTACTATATCAGTAAGACAGACAGACGATTGTTTAAAGATGTATCTAGGCGTGTCAAGTACCCTCACCTGATTGTTTGTTACTTAAGGTTACTTACTTAAAGGTTGGTCACTCGTGATGCTTCCCTGGAAAAAAAGAAAGAGAGTAACGGAGATAGTTAAAGCAATAAATCCATTCTAGCGTTACAACTATTGAAGTAGATTACTCATGATTAACGTTTCCATTCACCATAATACAGTTGGGCAATGCGTGCGTTATAACTGCACGGAAACAGCATGACTACCAATAGTAATGGACCTGGACCTTTCTACACTCTAATATAAAAACATTTAACATGATATAATAATTAAAATAGAACGAACGTTAATTCCTTGCATACCGGGAGAATTTGGGAAAGGCTTTCAAGGTCGACTGTTTACCAGATTTTAATTTTTTGTTTTATAAGTTTCGTTTTATAAGTTAATAATCTTGATAAGAACTGAAGATTGTTGAGCAATAATGATTCCCGACTGTTAACTGACCCCTAAGACACGACGCACGCGAAAATATTTCACTAGACGTAATTTCAGTTTTGAATCTTAGTAGCGAAAACTATCACTGTTTGAACAAGAAACTTCAAAAATTAATACGTACGTTTTCTAATGGAGCAACTGTAGATTGGTCCGTTGAGGCTGTAAATAATGATTTAGTTATTGTTAATTTACTATTTTGCGTTATATTTAAAACAATACTATAATAGACATGGCTACACTAGTAAATTACCTTGAATTGTTTCTCGAAGTTGGCATAATGATATAAAACACAGAAAAATATATGAGCTCACGTCCATTCTAGTGTAATTGCGACGTCCATGTAATTCTGTATAATTCTATTTCTGTACCTACTTGTTTTACAATAGAAGGATAAAGGTATTTTCAATTTACCTTAACGATTACTTGGAAAATCCAGAAATGATGTATTACCACTAACAAACAAAAATAAACTAATCGTCACATATAGTAGGTATGTAACATTTAGATTATTTAAAACCACGCTTAAACTAATTAAAATTTAAAATTTTAATTAGTTTAAGATCGTGCAAACATTTTGTGAGTCACATACCAATATAAGATAACACGCCTATTTTATGCATTATAATTTCCTACCATTTAACCTTATGAAACTATGACGATGTAACAACACACCTGTAATCCCAGAAGAGGTAGGCAGACACGGTTTACTCCGAATAACTACCAGAAAATTTAAGATAAAAGTGATAAAAAGATGTATATATAAGATGTATATATATTTACGCTTGCATCATATGTTAAATTAAAGTCTAGCTGTCATTAAGCCATTACAAAATAAAAGTAAACGATTAAGATAAACGGAGTATACACAGAAACTAATTTAGATTACTTTCGTTTCATTAAACACAGGTGAAACGAACTAAAATAAAGTATGGCGCTCGTCTTTGCGCTTGCCTTCATTCCTAAGGTTTATAGCTTATGTTGAGGAGTAGATGAAACTCGGTCACAGCCATAATCGAGAGTCATTTTACGACCAGTCTCAGGTTACGAATGTAACAATTGAATTGTGAGGTTCTTCGAGGTACGGAATCCGGTTAAATGAGATAAATAATAAAGAACAACGAGCATTTAAGCCTCATCTTCTAAAAAGCATTTGGTGGTTTCGATTACAAAATCATATCATCCATTTTGCAATAGATCACTACAACTACGGCAATGCAGTCTTGCTTGAGTAATGTTTTCATTGAGATGTCATGTTTATATCTTGGTTTAGGATGTTTACCCTATATGTATTAGAGTTAAATCACTGTCATATGGCGTTGTGTTGTGTTTTGTATGTTTTTCGCTCTTTTGTTTGCTAATTCAGAGTATCCTCTTTAAAAAAAACTTGTGAAACTTATAGTTAAATAAAAGCGGATGTAAAACCACCTGTTGCCGGTTTGGTACTGTTTTTATTTAAATGTTTATTATGAGTTTTGAAATCGAATAAAGTTTAATGCATTGTAAGATTTAATTGTTCGAAGAGTTCATGCTTGTGGTTTTTGGTATACCATCAACCTGAATACGGTTTGTACAATTAACATAAGATAACGTCAACCGCATTTCTAACGTGGGCATAATTCCTCATATGTGTTTATTTAATTTAAAATAAATTATAGTATAAAAAAATGTGTGTATGCTTTGCACGCACGTAAGAAATTATACATACTTATTTGGCGTAAGAAGATAAAAAGCTTTCTAAAAATTTTATCCTTCGCGTTTATCCTATGTTTGTCGAAAAAAACACAATAGAAAAATGCTTTCCAAAATTTAACGTGTTTAATTATAAAATAACTTCCACACCTAACCAAATATCAAACAATCATCACTTTATGATATGGATTAAATCGATTTTATTTATTAACTTACAGCGCCATCTAGTAGTACATCTAGTAACTACAATACCAGTGCCAATTGACTTTTTTGGATTACGCAATAAAGTGTAATAGAGATAGTTTTGCCTTACGCCCACAGATGGCGGGAGAAGATAATTTGTAATGAATTATTACAGAAAAAAGTATTATTATGCAAATGAAAAAATAACCTTATTATGTATATAATAAAACTCATTTTTGTAAACATCAGATGTGACATACTGTGTTTTGTAATTAAAAGCGCGAAGCGTGAACCAAATCTGTCAGCATTGTTTTCGTAATTAGATTTTTAAAATGCTGATATTAAGGTTCAATTTATCATTGATACTTCAAACTATCCATACAAGGCATTCTCGTCTCTTTTAACTTCCTTATAAAGTGGTATTTTGCTTGTATGTATAGCTAATTTTATAGGATCATTGTTTCGTGACGGTAAAAATTTGCTCTCATCATTTATCCCTAGCGCGCTATTAGAAGTATCAAAAAGATGGAAAAACACGAAACAAAAGTATTGTCGTGAGAGTAACTATCCACAAAATAAATATCACCCTTTTTAGTACTTGCCCATTCTATTTGCGAAATAAATAAATAATAAACACTACTTTAATATAGTTACCTTGTCAATTTAATATAGTTACCTTGAATTGTTTCTTGAAGTTGGCAAGTAATTAAAAAACACAGAAAAATTAATGCACTCACATCCATTTTACTGTAATTTCGACCAACAAGTAACTACCTTCATAGTTGTTAATTATTCTGTTACTGTACTTATTTCTACATATTTTAAAAGGATACAATATAGTTTTCATTTACCTTAACTTTTTCCTGCAAAATCCAATAATAATAAATTACCACAACATACTTATAAATGAATTTAACGGCACCTATTTCCTTTTTTGCTAGTCATTTTAACAGTATATTAATTTAATTATAAGTTCACCAACGATCGATACATTTAAAAGTATACATATAAAAAAAGAATAAGTATTAGCACAAACAGAATTGCAACTAATCTTTAATCACTTACAAGTAAACTTAAATTAATAAGTTATTTTAAAAATACGAATACATACATAGTTACTAAAACTACATTATTGATATCGTGGTAAAATATAGTTTTACTAGGCAGTAGTTCTATCCAATCGGAATTATATGGATGTGTTACCGGACCGCAAACTGGTACGAGTTCAGATGCGTATGCAAGGTTTTGTATTCCCGTCTCTCTTAACACGCATATCAATCCTTATTAATTAACAATTAACAAAGCAAAAATGTTAACAATGGATCTGCGCAGAAACTTGCATCTAGGTGTTTTTCTTAATATTAATGGCAATTACGCGATGCCCGTCGCACGCAGTTAATCACCAATGAGTGTGAAATGATTTTTCGGATAACACGACATCTATTATCGAAATACGGAATTACACCCTATGTTACAATGATAGTAGGTTCAGCGAAGATACACCCCATGACGAATGTTTGTTATTCCGTCAGACCGTGGAGTTTTATAAAATAACAATAGAGGGCGCTAATGTCTAATAAAAAAATCCATGATGTATATGGATATTCCGAGTCATTCCCAAATGATCATCATATTTAATCATTTACAAATACTGCACTGTTGAAATTACGCTATTTAAAACGCTAAGGCCACTAGTTAAGTAATAAATTGATATTCTTATCGGCCATAATTGTTAGAACTGAAATTATTCAACAGGTGTCCCGATGCGGTACCTACATATTATATTATAAATAAAATTAGGATAAGTATGTACAGTAATAATAAGTATGTTTACAGTAAATTAATAGATACTTGCAATAATGCTAAAGCAATTCGTACAGTTTAGGTACCGGAGGCTACTTCAAGTTATTCGAACAGGGGGACGAGCCATTAACTTTGTAACGAGAGACAGTTTGGCTGTAGTATCTTTTAATTACGATACTGTAACGATACTGTTTAATAAATACCTACATACATATATTACTTGAACATTTACATATACCTACACATACCTACATATTATGTAATTAATAATATCCAATGAAAAGAAAAACGATATTAATATAATATTGCCAGTATAGTGACACTGGCAATACTATAGGAAAAATTCGACATCAAGATTATCAATCTATAGTTTTCAGTTAAAGAGTTTAAATTTTTTTTATTAGGATATTACAGTGTATTTAAACAACACATACCTACTAACATACGTACGTCGTACCTAAACTCTGCAGAGTATGAGAAAACATTGTCCAATGCGAAAATTATAACTGGAGTTAAAAGGTGGAGTGAGCAAAAGGAGTCGCATTCAAATAGGTATACACGGTCCATTTGACTCCAGCGATATTCGGTACAGCACTTAACACTTATTGAGTCGATGGAGGGTTCACCGGGTTGTAGTACAAGTGATAAGAGAATTATATTTAAAAAGTCAACGATTATAATAAAATTATATGCGTATTACTACATATTCTCACCGTTACCCTGTGTTGAATGATACAAAATGGTACTCGACATTAAGTCAACCGTCTGTCATCTAGCGATTATAATTAGTATAGTCATTAACGATAAGCATTAATAAGTAATAGAATATAAGATAATAAATCTATTTGATTCTAATGATTACTTCTTGTTCTTACGCTATATTCTTATTGTTAAAGTATAATACAGTTGACTGTAGCAAAGTTTTGTCAATGCTATGAGCAGTGTTGCATTCAAATTTAATTCAGTTATTTAATATTAGAAACGCATGCGTTTATCTACAGAATTTGGGCTCCAAACTCAAGACGAAGGATCAAATATAATTGCTCCCCACTCCACTTGCTCCGCTTTAGAAATCTGTTTCATAATTCAATACGAATGTTTGTGCCCTTAAGGCACATATAATCATAAAACAATCTACCTACCTTCTGAATAAAAAAAAACACTGGTACCTACCTATATATTCATCTTTCTATTATTATCTAAGTATTATAAAACACCCGAAGAATACACATAAAGGAAACAGAAAATGGAAAATCAATATCATCATTATCGTTAGCCTATTTCCCTCAACTGCTGGACGATGGCCCCTCCACTAGCTCGCCAATAAACTCGATCTTCAGCTCTTTGTATCATATCAGTGGTGTCAACAGTTCACACCTCCTCAATAACTCCTAGTACTAACACATAAGTATTAGTTCTGCTATGTAAATAAACAAAACCTTTAAATAATCTATCGTATTTTAGCCAGGTGTCCACATCACTGTCCAAGTATTCTTTTGCTACAAAACTTCTACACTAATGCTAAAGTACAAGCCTTTATCCCGAACCAAAAACTTTCACTGCATTCACACCCTTCGATAACACCACTGTAGGTAAGTACATAATATGAGAACCGACTCAGTTTCAAAGTAAAAAGAAGAATATTGTGAATCGAAGTTCATTACTTATATCACAGTGAGCGTTTAAGAGCATTTTATAACTGTTATTAATATTATTAAGACTGCCTCGTTGGTCGTGTTGGTGGCAAGTGCGACTGCCGATCAGGAGGTCCCGGGTTCGATTCCTGGGTTGAACACTACAAAAATTTTCTAATTTAGATTTTATAGTAGTGGTTCGAAGTCAGGATATGTGCCCGATGCATGGCAATAGGCTCACCACCTATTACATAGTAGGACGTAAACGTAACTGGTGAATTGTAGGAGTGTTCTACACTCCTCTGCCTACCTCTTCGGGGATAACAGGCATGATGTTACGTTTT
>DWTO01005948.1:0-10367 GCA_018244755.1 Jemadia pseudognetus
GCTGCGACACAGTTTTTACTACTGCAGCTGCTTACAAACATATAAACTTGTCGATTTTACTTTTAATGTGTGTTCAATAAAATCTTTGAATTCGTTGAGGTGTGTATTCAGCAGTGGACTGATCAACTGACGATAATTGGACCACAGATAATAACATATTTTCGAAAGTTGATTATTTTATTAAGTAGTTGGACACTTAATTTGTTTCCGTAAACAAAAACCATAGACAAAAACGATTGTACTTTAATAGGTATAATACATAATAATACGTACAATTCATGTGACTAATACTTAAATTGATTAATTATACAAATTTACAGGAACTATGTGTAAATCTAAAGCATATAACGAACACTGACATAAATGTTGGGACCTCGAATTAGAGAAAACATTGGTAATACAACATAATAATATGACATAATTCACGTCGTTTAAGGGTGTGATCTACGAGTGAGGTATAATCTCGCGGTAAAGACCTCGGCGGTTTTACTCATGGTTGATCGTCCGTGATACACGGGCAATACCAACAATTGCGTTTTAAGTCATTTAGACATCCGCTCAATGCAATCGCCCGCTATAAATGGCTGTTAGTGCTCGGCCATTTACATGTGGCCTCGGGGCACTGCGCCAATTTTCAAACATCCTCACGAGCCGCAAGACTAACTCGTTGGCTCGTAATCATAACACCCCGCTATTATAGTGATCCACCAACAAATAGAACCAGTAACTGGAAAGCCAACAATAGCGGGCTCGTCACACACCTTTGATTCCAGCGTTTACTTACACGACCGTTACATTTTTTTCCTAGACTGACTATAAAGTTTTAGGGCAATTAACAGGCAACACATATGTACACACATAGGCAACAATATCAATAAAAACAAATTAAAAATTGACAAGTTTTTAATGTCAGCAATAAAATTGAGGAACGCGTTGTTTTATAGAACACGAGCATACATGGTTATAAATGTAATTTCGTAACCATTTCTGTTATTTTTTATAATATCTGCAATAAAAGACTAACCAAAACTCTTATTATTTACATTAGGTACTATTGGATAGATTGCGAATAACTAAAAGATTACTGACTCAATGAGAAAAAGAAGTCTATGATCTATATGTATAATCTTCTATTTTTCTTTTTCTATTCTATATTTCTAGTCATTATCGCTGGTTCACGCGGAACATAAAGACTAAAGAGCAAAAATAAAAATATAAATGGAGAAATTCAGAACTCAGAACTAGTTCTGGTAAAAAAAATATATTTGAATGTCTTGAGTTTTGATCTCTATTTTCTAAGAAACGAAATACAGGAAAATCCTGTTAAGTGAGCCTCGAAGGGACATGCAAATTTATCTCACTTGAGGTATTCCATTTACCCTGTCTCAAATATCCAGGTATAATAAATATATGTCTTGTTTACAGAGGATTCCATTGATTTGAGGTTAACAAACACTGTTAAAATTCAGAATATTCTGTTAAACGTATACGTTTTAGTTTTCTTTGTCCTTCAGAACATTGTGATTGAATTTTATTTTTATTTGAATAATTCTACAAAGTAGATTTCGACACAAACTTCATCACGTGTCTTCCCGCTTTCATAAACGGATATTACCTTCAGTTTTTCAAGTATCGATAACGATATGAGCTACCGTTTCAGCATTTTTCAAACAAACATGCGTATGATAGTAAATCAAAACTAAAAGTGAAGGACGTTGAGGCTCTAAATTAGTTAAGTATGGAATTTGCGGGTAGAATAAGTAAACAAACAAAATGATGTTCTCTAATTTACATAATAATATGTTAATGCATATAAAATTCTTTCGCAGTCTCATTTAAAGAGGTAACTATGACGATAAAATCGAAAGAACGAATTCCACCGGTTTGCTGCGTCCCACCAACAGCGGCAATTCAGTGCCAAAGTGTTGGGTCCTCTGTATGAGTTCCAGTTATGGAGGTTTCTCAGTTATCCAGTTCTCGCTTAATCAAGTTCACTGTAGTTAAATATATTAAAACTGTTAATACACGACTAACTATTCAATTAATTTAGATTCATTTCCTTAGTCGTACCTAGGTTACTATAAAGTAGCAAATGAACTAAACCTGTACTAACAATTACACATTAAATGAGAAAAATAAAATATTATACTAATATCACATTAACCTAGACAAAACATATTGTGAACCAATCGTCTTAAGAGCCGGAACATACTTTCATATCTATAATATGTTAGCTGACCCGACGAACTTGGTACCGCCTTACAACTTCGAAAAAACCTGAACCCGCACTTTGTTTATAATTGCATTTACGTGAGGCACATAGATTGAATCGGAGCATGAAAAATATTTGAAATTGAAACAGCGCCACATATTGAATTTTTACTTAACCTAAAAAAATGTAAGAGGAACATTGTATGATTCTCATCGCCATCTGTTGACAACTTACTCTTACAGAATTTAAAAGTGCATATTTATCTATTATAAACCTTGAATTCGCTTTAACAAAATCGAGATTACAACTGTCCTATATTTTAAGAGTACATTCGTTCGGAAATTTAACAAAGCTTTATATAATTATATTAGCTTGACTTGTATGTACAGTATGTATCAATGTAATGAAATATTTCAATTACATTTTAAACAATTTCATGATGTCCAAGTCGTTTAAAATTTTGCATGCGTATAGAGAACCGACGACTACAATAATGTGATGTTTAAAGTACGATTTTCTAATCAATTGATCACAAAAAAAATCTAAATTGTCGGCATTAGTTATGGGTTATATTACAGCTTAGTGACACCTTGTAAACGCTGTCGGGTATTTTTAGTAATAACTATCACAACAAAACAAAATAGCTTCATTTAGAGCATTATCAAATTTTGTTTATCAAATTAACTTATACAAATACTGCAAAAATGTCTTCTACTAAGTGGATACTTCTAGTATTACACAAAAGTTTCCTTTTTCACAAAGCATAGAAGTTGATATTGAACACTACCTATTAAATTATCAAAGATCTCTATAAGAAATTCTACACTCCTAAAATGCACATATCATCTTCGCTTTCACTTCCTTCTTCAAATGCAACTGGATGAAGTTCTGGATTAACTCCTTTGATGTCCATAACATCCATTTCCGGATCACTAGCATCACCATTATCAGGAACATCGGTGCTGTCAACTGTCTCATTACGACCAAACCAAGATGAATCTAAAATATGTTCTGTCACATTTTGTATTTGTTTGTCGTCAACTGGCTTCATACGTCTGGACTTTTTCGCAAGAGGCTCTTCATCCGAAGAATCATAAGGGTCAGAGTAATTTTCAGATGAAACATTAAATCGCATGTATGCGTTTAATTCTTTGCCATCCGTTGGTACAGCAACTTTATTAAGTATCTGTTTCCGCTTTTGTTTCTTAAAGCACGAAGGCTTTTTAACGTTGAGTATTTTATGGGATTTTATTAAACTTTGGCCACCGCGTTTTAATATTGCTGGATGAACAGCTTTGAATAATTTAATTGGTTTCACATATTGACTTCTGTTTTGCTTTTTTTGTATAGAGTCTTGATAATTAACGTTCTGTTTTATGGCGTCTATCTTACAAGTTTCCAATGTATTCGCTCCTTTTACCTCATTTTCATATGCGTCATCTGTCAAATCAATAACAGATCTGGGGTCAGAAGAAACCGACGTCTTTACATTCTTTTTAATACAAACGTTTATTGGTACAATAACTCCCGTGTCGATGTCCAACTTAAAAAAATAACCATTATTTTCATATGCATATTTTAGTTCTGTGAAGGACGTTACAGCATTTAGTTCCGGTCGTATATGACCAATATAATTTAATAATTGATTTTTAGGGCAATCCGGTTGAAACGTAAGCAAATTTGAACGTGGTCCCGCTATTGAAATGTTATCGGGTACATTGGCCATAATATTAGTGTTTTTATCAGAATTTAAAGCTGTATTAAAAACTGGCGCAGTAATGGGAATTATGTTAGGAGGCAATGGAATAGTAGATTGACGATAACTGCTGACGTCTGGACTCATAGTAGTGTCCTCAGCAGATATACCAGACAATTCCATTAAATCTGATAAAATAGTTTTTCGCGAATTAACAGTCTTACTGCTAGAATCATTTTTGTCTATATCGACTTCGTGATTTTCATTCACAATTGATTTAGCTGGAGGCAATGTATTGTCTGCAGCTTGTGCATTACTTATATTATTTTCCACGTCCAACAGAATGTCAGTAGGTAGCTTGTCCGTAGGAATGTTAGTACGTCTTTCTGTTTCTTTACTAATATATTTATCACAACCAACTTCAACACTCGCATTTTCCGCTTGGTTAGTATCGTTTATATCAACATTTTTTGTTTGTTCTACGTTTAAGACGGGAAAAACTTCCACGTCATCAGCTTTTGCATTAATTGTGTCAGCCCGGTCTATTTCATCTTCGTCTAACGTAGGTACACTATTTATGTCAGAGACATCAGCAGTATTAACAGAATTGGCACAAGACTTGACAGTTAGCGAATTTTTCTGTAGAACACCTATTTCATTATCACAGGAGGTGGTATTTTCCACTTCCGTTACCAATGGCTTAAAGGTTTGACTATTATTATGGCCATCAGTCACGTTTCTTTCTTCAATAATTTCATTTTCATTGCGTGAAATGTTAGAATTCACGGCTAAAACATTTATCAAGTCACTTTTCACTATTTGTTGTTGTACTACAGCCATAAGTGAAGACAAAGTAGACAGTCGTTCGGGATCTAATTGTACACCAGGAGCTATAGATAGCGTAAGTTCTCCATTAGGTAATAATACAAAGCTTACACCGTTAGGTAAAGTGGGCAGTTCAGCTGTTAACCGTGTAGAAATAAGTTTTGTTAAGGAACATAGTAAAATTTTATTTTTACCCAAGTATATAGGTTTAAGGGGTTTGCTTAATATTTGACTATTACTTAGGAATAACATACGCTCGTTTTCCCCTGCTTCATTAATTGACGGTTTCTTCGATTTTACACCCAATTCAGCTCGTTTCTTATATCCATCTGTTGCACCCATGCTGTTCATGGACATGGTATTGTTTGTATTACTTTGTGTCTTATCTTTTTTTGAAAGTAAAGTATGAACATCAATCGTATATTTTTCATTAGTGTTTCCTAAACGAGCACTAATATTTACAACAGAATCTAATTGTTCAGAAATTAACATGTCTGATTCTTTATTATATGTATGTGTGTTGTCAGTAGCACTCTCTCCGTTCTTGGATATAGTGTTACTTCTGACACAGCTACCTTCATTAGAAAGAAAATTTGAAACGTCAGTTATAGGTTTTTTGTTGTGCTCTTTTGACTTTGGATTTATGTTTGTAGAATTAGAGTTATGACTTATATCGATTAATGGCGGAGGTAAAATCTTAATAGAAATTTTATCTAACATTCCGGTTCCTACATCTAATGAAGTTATGCTATTTGCGGGCAAATTGTTTTCAGAATGAAAATCGATACTTATGTTGTTACTATCAATATTCGTTTCTTCATCATCTGAGAGAACTATTGTTGGAGTTATTTTGTCATTTGTCGGAGTTATATTGTCAGTTGTCGGAATAATTTTGTCAGTTGTCTGAATTATTCTGTCAGTTGTCGGAATTATTTCGTCAAGATTTTTTATTAACATGTTATTAGAGCGTTTCGTAATGGCTTCTTTAATGAGTTCATATCGACAACAACAGCTACATGCAAATTTAACACACCTATGAAAACTGTACTTCATAAGTTTCTTTTTACTAGTCATATAAACAATTCTTTCCCGCGCCCAACAACAAAACATTCCTTTATACACCTTCGGTTTCAATTGTACTCTTCTCTTTCTCTTTGGTTTTTCTGGTATTGGTTGATAACAGGTTTTAACTATTACCTTTACATTCTTTGTTTCTGGATTTGTTAATAAAGTATTACTAGGTTCAGTTTCAGTGACTGGAATATCGACTTTTGCTTCGTTTCCTGGAGTTTTACATTTTAAATCAGAATTTGAGTTATTATCGCGTGGTGGAGCATTTCGTAGGTCTTTAGCACATCTTTTTTGTTTGATTCCAGTTATTTTTCGTTCTTCTTCATCTTCACCAAATAAAAACAAAATTTTGGTAAGTGTATCTAAAGTCAGTAAGCTATCTGAAAAATAGTTTTTGCAATATCTTGGTGTCCAAGTAACACCATCTCGATTTATAGGCGTGTATTTAGATAATGGAACTTGTGTAACTTTTTTAGAATTCTTTCTTACCTTATTTTTAATAACTTTAGTTTTACTTAAACCATTTGTCTTTTCACCATTTATGCTGGAAAACGTTGTCGTATCAACTTTCGATATCTGGTTAGATATATCAATAATTTGATCGTTTATTTTATGAACAATTAAATTCTTAGTAGTATTACTTCGATATTGAATCGTATCGTCTTCTTTGGGTGTGTTAAAGACTAATTCACGGGGTTCCACCTTTACTTGAGTAGTAGACGCTTCTATTGAGTTAAACGTAGATGTCACGACTATCGGATCTACAAATGAAGGTTCAACAACTGCAACTTGTGTTTCACAAACATCTTCATTATTAGTATTATTTTCAATACGGATAGGTGATACTTCCGCAGTTAATAAGCTTTGGTTTACTCGTCGAACTTGGTCTATATCTGGCAAATTAATCACTTTATTTCTTTCACTAGGTAATCCCTTTTGTACAACAGGTGACATTGGTAAATTACTTTCCTGCTCGCCAGATTGTTGTATAAGTGGTGGTGATGAAGCCTTATTTGAAGCACCTGCTGCAAATATTATACTCTGACCTGGCATAGCCGATGGGATCACTGAAAGCTGATGATTGCTTTTATTTTCTGCAACTACAACTTTGGCACTCTTAAAATCACCACCTATTAAACACATTTCTCCATTTACAAGTTTCTTTTCAAAGGCTTTGTGGACATCAATCGTTAAAGGTTTGCATTCGTTTAACAATGTTCTATTTCTTGTCGAACTAAGAAACCCTGCTGTTAATCTCTTTAACCGAGTGTTAAAATCAGGGTTTTTGCACAATTGTATTGGATTGTAAGTACGATTTTTAGGTTTCTGTAACAACCAACTAGTACATTTAACTTTATTATTTATGTCTTCGCTTGCAGTTTGAACAATATCACAACCACTCTGGCTATAATCCGATTCACATGTTTCATCAACAGGCTCTAGGGCCTTTTCTATAGTTTTGGATTTCTGTACTAGTTTGTAAAATGGCTTACTTTCCAATATTGCACATTCAATAACTCTTTGATCCCTTACAATATTAATATCGGTAAATTTAAAAACTTCCATATGCTCTAATTTTTTTGTAGAAACTATTGGGTACAATAATAATTTTGGATCAATTTTAGGATCCTCGTCATCATTTTCTATATTTCCATCATTAGCATCGTCGAAAGACCCTGTAAAAATGTTTAGCAATTAAAACTCATTTTTAATTTGGTATAAAGTGAGTTCTAGTATCATACATACATTATATTTAAATAAAATAGAAATTATTATTTTTATTTTTTTCAACCCCTCTCTTAATCTATTTATGCTATAATAAGTATCTAATATCAATTAATATGCAAAAAATGTTGTTTTCTTTCTTTTCAATGACTAATTTTAACTTACCAGACTCTTGTTCGACTTTTATGTTCTTTTCTTCATTTACTTCGTCTATAAATTCAATACCATCATCGACAAACTCGATCCCATGATCATCAAAGTTTGTTTCTTCGAGACCATCATTCTTATCCTCTTTAATCAAACGCGTTTGATCCATAAATACTGCATCTTCTTCATTTTCTTTTATTTTATTTGCCAACTCCTTATTAGTGCCTGTGACGGTATCCGATAGATTTGCAAATTTCTGAAGCTTCGGCACAGTTGAACAATCAATAATTTTGGTGTTTGTTTCAGTTACTTCTATACCCATAAGGTGCTTAACTTTTTCTTGTAAAATTTTATCCATCTCATCATCGGAATCACACAATATTGGTTCAGTATTACTACTTGAAACACCAGTTGCATGGTTACCCGCGTCTTTAAGGACTTCCACGCAATTTTTATTTTTATCCAAGTCAATAATTTCTTTTTCACTAATGTATTCCGATTGTATTTGAGAAATTTCAATATTCATGTGATTTAGATTCTTGGCTTTTTCACGTAAAATTTCATCTATTTCTTCATCCGAATAACATAGTGCCGACTCAGTTTTATCTTCTGAAGAATTAGTTTCAAGGACTATTTTCTGTGCGCTTATACTCTTAAAACTTTTTCCTTGTCGTTCTAAACTTTCAGTAATTTCGTCGTCAGAAATACACATATCTGCCTCAGTAACATTACAGACGACGCTCATAATTTTGGGCAATATCTCATCTCGATTGGCTTCAATAACTAAGTTGGGTGTCTTGGAACTTAATACTTCGCAGTCGTTTTCAATACAATCAGTTCGTTTTTCAAGAGGTATATTAATTGTTTGAACATCCGGCTCATCATCAAACTCCAAGACATTATCAATCATATCAATCAATCAATCAAGACATATCAATTGTTTCTGATTTAACTATTGCTGTATTACTCAACGTAAAATTATGAGGTCCAATTGTTTTATTAGTTTCAATCGCCCTGTCTTCAGTGACATCATTTCCTTCAATATTGTTTTCTTTAACCATAAAAGTTTTATTATTTACGTCATTGCTTAGCTGTTCCACGTCCGAATCAACTTCTAAATCTATTGTTTCAACTTGAGGCTCAATTAACTCAAGTTCTTTCTCTGAAATACCCAAAAAAAACAATATATTCATATACTTAAAACATTTATATTGTAGTGTCATCACGCGTGGCTTGTCAGAGGGTAGGAAGAAAGCACCAACTGTCAATTATCTTTATTATTACTCTTCTACCTACCACTTCGGGCATTACAGGCGTGATATTATTTAAAAATAAAATTTACCTTCACACCTCTTCCCAGGATTTCGTTTCGCTTCTCGGTTTTGTGTCTAAAATAATAAAGCACATATGAATATCTAATAATAATAAAAATTAATGAATTGTTATTTAATTTTATAAGTAATGAGATATTATTAGGTAAGCGTGATTTGGATAAAAAGTATACTTGAAACTATTGCTCAGTCGTCTGTACATTACAGACACAGGTACAAGTAACAAACTCAATCAAGAAAATCATTCTGAACAAACATAACATTCATATTATACCAAAACTTACAAATTCCTCAGACAATATGACGCGTTTCAGAAGTATTAAGGTCGCCCAATCTGGATATACCCGAGTTATAATTCCTTTATATCTGCAAAAACATGATTCTTACATTTATTATAGTGAAAAATACTATGATATTGTTTTGTAAAAAAAGTTACAGTCTGCCCTTTTCTATACCAGATTGTTAAGCACAAACAAGTCTGACTCGCCACACTAGGGCACAGTGCACAAAAGCTTCACTTACATAAACACACAAACCCATGATTTATGTGTACCTACTCTTCTTGTGAATAATTAATGTACGTACCGTATATCTTTTTTATGATACCAAACGATCATCTATTCTTAGAACCGCCATTGACATCTACATCCACCCTCACACACCAAAACTTAATCTAAAATTCACGATAGTTGTGTTACAACCAAAAACAACCTATAAATATTTAAATGGGGTGCAACGTACAGGGATACGGGGATGTATCTGTATAGTAAATACATATCTACATACAGGCATAACGAGGCCTTATTCAATAATAATAATAAAATTGAATATAGGATAGAATAAATCAATAAATAGTATTTACTGTTTAACAATTGCTGTCTGTAGCTCAGTGGGTTTGGCCTCCATCGCTCGGTCCAATATTTTGCTGTTGCCGCGATAAGTAAACCAAAAGTTGTAGAAACGTGCTCGGGAGCACTCCTTCATCTGGTACCAGCGCAGTTGCAGCAACATAGGGGAACATTGACGCCCTCTGTTGACAAAATTAAATGATAATTTGTATCTATTCTATGTATATACATAGAACTAAGCCTTATTATATGTATAATAAGGCTTAGTTATAAACTGTATGGGATGTGAATAATAAAAATCCAATTATAATTACAAGTGTTTTGTGTTTGTTTTATTTGCTCTACACATTTATGATGAACAATACAAAAACAATATACAAGTTTGTCTCACCGACTATTATACTGTAATGTGACCCTTATCCATGCTTCAGTAAGATCGTCTCCTCTCAAGTCTTCCACCCTGTGTTCTCTCACCAGATCAAACAACTCGTGGAGACATCTGGGCTCCTTTT
>DWTO01005949.1:0-10366 GCA_018244755.1 Jemadia pseudognetus
CCGGGCACGAATCCAGACTTCAAGCCACTACTAGAACATCCAAATTAAAAAAATTCTATTTTACCCTATGAGAGAATCGAACCTAGGACCTAATGATCGAAAGTCGCACTTACAACCAACACGACCAACGAGGCATTCTTTTAAAATTATTATGAAATAAAATACATTTGAGTAAACAATACATTATAATAAGCAAAACTGGTTGCTATATAATACATAAAATATTATTGGCGCCAGGACTACGATAGCTGAGAATTTCAACGAACTTCCTGTTTGAGACCTATTCCTGGGCGGGAGATCCGACAGCCATTTCGCTCCGCAGATAACCAAGCCTTACACAACTCGTCCGCTTGAAGGAAACGAACTGAGACCGTCATTTTAGAAAACTTTGAGTTTGAATTTAAATAGTTTAGATAGACTTTTGCCTCGCCGGGGCATTTTAATTGTACAAAGTTAAATTTTCATAAAATTAATTTCCGAAGTATCGAAAACCAATACATAAACAGAAAATGAATACACGTTAACAACGCCAATTTTACATAAACAACAACAACAAACAAAAATTTATTGAAGTTCGTAAAGACTAGCCGAGTTCACCGACTTATTCCTAATCAGAGTCAGAACCTAATATTAATTCGCGTACCTATAGCCCGCGGCTTCACTTCAGAGGCTCATTAATGATCGAATACAATTTCGGATGCCTGTTTGCTCCAGTAGTTGCATGGGCGACAACTGAAAAATAGACCCTAGATTCGATTCCCGCGTCAAGTACTATTAGATGTTCTAGCTTAGATTTCCTAGATCAACTTTCTAGCAGTTGCTCGGTGTCTGAGTTTGTACCCAGTGTAAGGCAATAACGTCACCACAATCCATATTGGGTACCATGTAATTCGTAAAACTTGGATGTGTAGTACACTCCTTCGCCTACCTCTTCAAATATCTATTACAGGTGTGATATTACGTTTCATTTGCGTATTTTATTTTATATTCACAGAAACATATTTTACAATACGACTTAGTCGGTTATTGTAATAATCCAAATATTTTTTTTAACTTATGTAATATTTAACTTATGTAATAAAAACAATGTTTTTAAATTTGTTTGTAATTATGTATGTAAATTTTTAAAAACAATTGTTTTTAAAAAGTAGCTATAATAATAGTCTGGCAATAGCAATAATAATAGCCAACATTAAAGATACCATATTTTCCTATGGGAACGAGACACTTTCCCGAAGGGAAAAATGTCCTACACGTGTGTGAAGATCAATGATTATTATGTATCACCGGTTCAAATATTTTATATCTTTGCAGGTCATTATTTCCCGTAACTTTTGCATGAACGTGTTTTAATACTGTCCCGCGGAGAAAAATTTTCATACTATAAAAATAAGCCTGTAACTTAACTCCGATATTAATATTTATAATTCTTTCATAACATTTGGATAACAAAACGAACAATTAATAAGAATTTGAAATATTTATATTATTGATACGTCTATCATGTACAAAATACATAGCAATTGCTATATTTTTCTAAACATTTCATATATACAATATACCCTCGACACTGTGCTATTATACATACAGTGTGTTCACATTAATCGTAGTTCCATTATACCCAAAGTAATCTAGCCCTTTCGCTTAAATACCCTCGAAAGAACGCGGCCTCCCAATACGAGATTAGGGGTCTACTGGTCGACCGATTTCGCAACTGTAGGGATTAGTTATTGAACGAATATATACAAGTGTGTTGAAAGGTAGACAAAAAAAGTGTCCATATAGATATTTTTTGAAAGGACCAATCTGCATGAATGGCTTACCAAAATAGACACGAGTTGTTGTGACGAAATTTGGTATTCTGAAACAGTGGAAGATATATCGAGTCTAAAGATTAGGCTTCCGAAGCTTCGCAACATGGCAATTTTAATCGAGAAGTTTTTGTTTTTCAGTATTTGTTATCATTTAAAAAATAGGCAGATATCTTTTAAAATGCGTTCTAACTCTCTACTTAAAAGCTGTGTCTGTATTGCGTCCTATGAATATCTATAATCCTAGTAGTTATAGAAGGAGTTTAAATAAGTATAACAATAAGTAAAGCACGTCAAATGTAACACCAATACGCACATAACGTATCATTAATAATAATTAGCATTTGAATTCACTCTGCGTACAGCAAAGCAAAAAGGGAATTTAGAGGAACATTACTATGAAAAGATACTTGCCTTGATAAAATCAAAAATATTATTCAAATATGACTGTCCCACTGGGCGAGTGCTCGCCCGCGCGTTTGCTTATCAAATATCGAGGTTTCGATCTCTGTGTGAGTACTATTGGGTTTTCTAATTTCGGATTCCTATTAGTAGCTCGGAGTCTCTATTTGTGCCCCGTATATGGCAACACGCTCATCCCCTATTCCGTAGTAGGACGTAAAGGTAACTAGTGAAGCGTGGAAGTCTACTGCACTCCTCTGCCTACCTCTTCGGTAATTACAGGCGTGATATTATATATTATTCAAAAGTATTAAAGTCCAATTATAAACGTTTATTTATTCTTCATTCCCGAAAGGAACAAAGGCCATGGGCAACGGAAAATTGCAAAATGTTCGGTTTTGCAGTTTTAAAATTAAATATTCTCAAAAGTCCTTCTACAATATTTAAATTAATTAGTAACCACCCCTTGACAAGTTTGCGTCCCTTATATTTTATAACGATTGTTTTGGTCAGTATTTTTTTTTATAAAAGTGTGACTTAAAAATGTTTTGTCCCAAATCCTTAATCCTACAATGTGTATTGAAACTAAAGTATCGTTTATTATCATACCATCGATATAAAAAACCTTTTCAATCCCACTGTTGGACACGGGTCTTTTCTCCGAATGACGAGGGTAGACGCGCCAATCTATTGGCAATTGAAGTTTGTCAGTTTAACCACGCCTTAGAGATAATTACAGAAGATGTCCGGGCGTTCAAATTCGCTCACAGATGTACAATGTTTTCCTTTACCGTTATAACGAGTAATTTGATAATATATTTGTAGTAGTTAGCGCCCTTGCCCAGCTGTGGGTTTAATAAGCGGCTGTACAGCCATCAATCACCAAGAGTCAACTCCACGTTTCAACCCTCTTCTGAAATTCGATACTTCAGAAGTTCACAAACGCACTGAAGGGTATCGCTAATTCCCGACGCGTGATGATTTACGACTGTTCTGTTTCACTTCGTAAGTGGCAGTAATAGGAAGTTCGTGTAAACACGCGATATAGTAAAGTTTATTGTATTTTCACGGGACCCGATCTCAAAGTTTCCGCTTAAAGTAGACGTGTTACACACGGATATTTTCTTATTTGTATACATACTAATATTTAAAAGGATCTATCGTATTTCATAATCAACGGAAATTTTTGTGCTGATAAATCTTAACAACTTAGTTATTGTTTTATTTTCTTACTCCTGACATTGGGGCAATAATGATTTAATCAAATAATTAAAGTCTAAATTTCTTGCATAAAACACTACTACTACCTGACTATGAGTGTTCTGCTTTTTCACTGGGAGAACTATGTAAATTAGAATAGTATAATTACTTCAGAATCATTTAAAATCTATGTTAATAGCATGATACTATTCGAGCACAATTTACTTAAATATCAATAATTACATCTCCACATTTCCATGAAGGAGCGGGTATTAAACGTTTAAGACCGGCACAGTAATTATAAGCACAAGTTACCTAAAATACGTCCTACATTGTCGCTTTCCAGACCCTATAATACGGTATAAATAGTTTAATATAATACCTATTGTCAAATGATACGTGTTCGCAAATATATCGTTCGTTTTCTATCATGCTTGATACACGGTAAATGCTTCTTATAATAACGTAACAACTTAACATCACGCGTATAATCCTCGAAAACGTAGACAGATAATTATAATACACTCCCACGTTTCACATTCCGTATAAAGAATTGAAACTAGTATTTTAGTTTAAATCCATTATATTAAGAAGGCGCGCGCTTCTACAATAATCATTAATTGAACCGAAAATTGTACCCTAATTATGTATCATACAATATCGTTATTAAGATTTATTACGAGACCTCCATTTAATTTAATTCAAAGATAATTATAATTGGCCGTTTAACGGATTTTATTTCGTATATTCCCCATTGTGCTAAATTCCTGAATTAAATGTTTAATATAAACATAATATTATCGCGTGCGTAATGAATATGTATTTCATCATTAAGTGACATAATTATTAGTAGATACTTACTTATAGCTTATATAAGTATGTATTCATGTCGTATTAAAACGAATCATATTTTTAATCATGTTCATAACAAAAACAAACAGTACTTGAATTAAATTCCGCATTAATTGAATTATTTAAACTTTCATTTTAAGTGTAAATAAAAGTCTAATTACCTGTAACAGATAATATGGTTGAGAAAATCTGTTGGAAAATAGTTTTTTTAGAAAAGCAAGCAATATCGTATTGAGTATTTTTTATAACACGAAATCCGCATGTTCGATGTGAAATAAAGTATATTTATACTTTTGCACTAAGATCACACTAAAGATACGGCTTTTAAAACCTCAGTTTTATGCAATTTTTATAATGTTTAATACGTTTTTTTCTCATTACGTATATTTATAAAGGATATAATAATATACTCGTATAAATAACACATTTTATAACAGTATAGGTAATTAAGCTCGTGTAAGCTAGAAACTCAAATATATCAGTCTCAGCGATTCGTAAACGTAAAAGACATTCTAAGTTAACGTATGAGTGACAGTCCAAGTTCGAAAGCATTATGCGTACTTGTATATTATACCGTGAGACATATAATTATGTATATAACGCAACGCATAACGCAAAACTAAATTTTTGTAGAACTCTTTTAAAATAGTGTACCGGAAAGAATGAATAATTGGGAATAGTTTAAGTTCTAACTTAAAATTTAAAGAATTGTGACCGAACCACTGGCATAAATATTTTTGTAAAACTGTAACAATTTTTACGAATTGAAAGAACATTCTATTGAGAAGCACTGTCAATGCACTATTACTGGCCGAATAAAAAAAAACTATTTTCTATTCACTTTTTGCAAACATCACGAAAGATAAATGTGTTGTGAAACTTAGTATGCTGTGCTTGTATGAGATTATAATACTACAGATTGTCTGGCATTATATGTGTCAATAAACTATTTGGATACTATTTTTAAATTATAATTCTTTGAATTTTTATTTACAAATAATAATAACGTCATATTTGTTGGTGCGAAAAATTATGACATAAAAATATATTAAGGTTGAAGTCAGATCTATGAACACACCATTAACTATTAGCTAATCCTAAGTCGCTAATCAAAACTCAAGATAATAAATACAATGATTTCAGCTCCCATGTGGGATGCAGGATGTGAACATTTACGAGTAATTTGGTTAACCTGAATATTTCGATTGCCTTGAGAAGTAAGTTGGAACGCATTAATCTGTTATGTACTCCACAATCTGTACGGTAGAAAACATATGTGATCATTGCGTGAAACATCTGGTACTGGCTCTGGAACTGATAATTTTTATATAGTATCACTTCGCCCACGCAATGTAAAATATTCCCCCACAAAAAAAAATTGTTATGTTCACATAAATTTTTTGCTTCGCTCGAGGGTAGAATCAAAATGGATGTACGCCATTATTCTTGTCGTAGTCTCGAAACAAATAAACAAGATAGCTGACGACGTTGTTTTGGCTAGTTTTTTCTCGCACACAATTCAGATTGGTGCGAATATTTAGAAACACCCATCTCTATATGAATTTTGAAATTGTGTGCAGGTATGTAAAATGGGATCTCTCAAAATCATTCAACGCGATAGTGTCAATTTCACATAACTGAAAATAACATGGGGAAAAATTGAGTTTTCAGAATAATTAAAGTTAGGTTTATGCATGTGTCCAACTATATTTCCAAGCCGCATGCGACATGACCCACGTTTTGGAAACAGCGACATATTTTATTTTAATGCTATGTTGTTTTTTATAATATTTAATCATGTATTATAATTCTAAATAGAGTTTTATAGATTTGACCTATTTCCAAAATACAAATACAAATATACTAACCATTCTAAACATCCAGAAGATGCAAACGTTTAGTAGAAAAATATTTGTGCGTAATTATTTTAACGGTAGGTATTAGTTGAATAAAGACACAATAGAAATTAAATAAGATAAAAATAAAATATTTGTTTCCTTACAAATTCACAGATTAAACAATTATTGTTTAGAATGGATAGATTTGGTTAAATCTATTTGAATTCATTGATTATTATTTTAAATGGGAATTGAATATACATATTATTATATTCTTTTGTTAAAGAATATAAATACGTATCTACTATGTTTTACTCCAAATTGTAAGCCAAGACGGTCAAAGCTACGCGCTGTTGACAAATAGTAGCGATTTATACGGTTGAAAAACAAAAAAGAATCAAATTGAATTTACACTTGTTAATAGAAAAGTTATAGGTTATTTAAACTAGACTGCCGTTAATAGAGTGCACTAAACCTTGCTACTCCACAGCTATTACATATAATTACGCAGGCTGTATACTGAGCAGAAATTATCGAAGGTGACTCTGAATATTAAAATAATAAGTACCGTACATTAAGTATTGAGGGAAATAATAGCCACTTGTTACATGGGACGTACAAGATACGAACCTCAAAAGAAGTATTTTTATGTTCACCTGTTTATTTATTCGATGAGCCTGATCAAATGAAATAAACCTCATTAAAATTTCATGAGATCGTAAATAATTATGTTTAGTATATACGATTATTTTTAAAGATATGAATTATTATGACAAATTGTATAGACCCCGACCCATTTTTCATAGTCCATACACGATTATATTGTTTGTTTCGGTCCTCGTCAAAAAGCAAGATGGCCGCCCCATCAGTCACACTAGTCGCTGTAACAAAATACTCAAGAGCTTTCTTAGCGTAACGATTCTGCAAAAACGTCTCTTGAAAAATGTCAAGATAGCAACACAAAAGATGTCGTTTTGTTCACGTAATTGGCTTAAAAGTCATGTTGCTCTCCTGGAGCAAGAACTTTTTGTGACATTCAGCATCCATATAAATAACAACATTATTAAAGTGATCTTAACTATTCCGATTTGCTACGCTTTCACGTCCAAATCTCTTAACTGATCTTTTTAAATTTCGGGACTGTGTAAGCTGGAACTTTGAAAAAGTAAGTTACTTAGGATATCTATTTTAAATAATAAAAATTAGAATAGAAAGAATAAATCGGAATTACTAAATGATCCGATGATATCAAGCCTCATGTAATAATTATAAGGCCTTTTATACTAGAAGTGATTGAAATAATTGAAATATCACAACGATGTACAGTCACGAGCAACGAAATATATACATACGGTGCAAAAGAAACTAAACACGTTGCGCCTCAAAATTATGCAAACGTCAAGCATACCGTCTAATCACTATGGTGGATGACAGAAAGTGTCTAGTTGTCACTCATCTAGTTTTAAAATGTCAACAGTTTCACATGTTATCGTATCATGTCTGAGGTTCGGGTTAATCGTGAGGGTACCAAGGTCACAAAGCATGTTTGTGGGACACTTGCCTTGACTGTTTACTTGATCGAAAAAGGTTGCTTCGTTTCCTCTTTACGTTATATTGAGATTACAATCTGTCATGGTACTCGTCTATTATTAGAGTCACGCATGCATTGCTCGGGCTGCAACAGGATTCGGCAAACTAAATCAAACATCACATTATCGTAGGTTAAACGCATAAGTCACCGTATAATGAGCCACGGCCCTTTCCATATTTATTTGTATGTATCTTTATTTATTATTCCATCTTTATTTGTTTGTATTTATGTGAAACCTGGTTTGTTTACAAAAGCCACTCAATTCTTTTCACATGCTATGCCAGCTACAACCTTTATAAATGTGCCTTCAAATATTACATGTGTGATTTTACTTTATTACTTTTTCTGAAGCAATTGTGTCACGGCGAAAAAAAAGGCTATTACCAATATTTTTAAAAATTTAACACAATTTCTTATTATTATGAAGGGTGTAGTCCATTTTTAGTCACTTCTCTAATCTTCCGAATCAAATCCAAAAATTCAGTTGCCAAAAATGACGAAAAAGTGAAATTGTCTAACGAAATTTAAAAACTTATATTCAACGGTCTTTGTACTATTCAATTTTAGAGCTAAAATTTCTTTTAAACGTCTGGTTATAAAGTGGTACCCGACAAAGGCTCCCGCTTTCTTTGTAATGGATTTAGCGAGCATTATTCCCTGCCACAATCATTTTATCATTAATTACCGCTGCGCTATGTACAGATGAAAGTGAATAAGAAAGGCTGGCACAAGCTTTGTTCAAATATCTAAATTCATAGTTAGGTACATGTCTGGTATATTTCAGTCTATACGTAAGTAAGGGATAAGATTAACAAAACTTATTTTATCTGGACTGATACATATTAAAAATTACACAAGTTAAACTTTATACAGATATCTCTACAAAAAACAGTCGAACTATATTTACGAGAAGGGGCGCCGCAAAAATATTCATCATTTATATAAATTCTAAACGGTCTTATTCATTAATAATATTCAAATTTATTAATATAACATCGTCTAATACTCCTGATATCCAGAAAACCTTAAATCGTATTATCAGAATACGACCAAGTCTTGCAACGTCTACTTAAAAGCGAAGAGAAAACAGATCGGGAAAAAATCTGTCGTGTGGAGGAGCTTAAGGGATCTCAGGATAAAATGCTTAGATTTCATTTACCGACGTCTATTTATAAAGATTTTATAAGGAGCTGGGAATATTGACTTAAATCGACGGTGTGGAAAGATTTAGGTGCAGAGATTCGCGGAGTTTAAGACATATACGAATTTCAGAATACTGCTCTAGGGTTTAATATAAAGACTTGTGGAACATACATAGAGTCTAATGAAACGTCTTCTTTACGCATAATAATTTATACGATGTTAATAAAAACTGTCAATGAAGTAGGCTGTCTTGCTGTAGTTTCTGCAATAGATATATGTATATGCGACTATCAATTCTACCTCATCAAAGGCGATTATGACACAACGCTGGGTACCGCTGAGGTTGGCGGTGAACGTTGCATTTGGCAACGGATGGATCGCAGATGGCGGTTACCACCAACCGCGGCGGTGCGCGGTGCCGTGTGATAATCGTCTAACATAACGCACGCGACTGGAATGGTGGCATCCGCAAAGGACTTTCTAGTGTCTATGGCGTAGGCCTTATACTCGCATATAGGATTTAAAAGAGAACATTACAGGTTCACCCTTGATATTTTGCTCTCTTGCTGCGAATTATAAAATCCCTTGTAAGATCGACGTTGTGCCAACTTCCTTCTGGGAAATAATTTAATTTACGGAAATAAATATCGCACTACATGAGCCACATTCTGTCGCTGGCCTTAACCAAACCAAATACAAACTTAACAACCAGAAAACCATACATAAAAATTTTACATAAACTGAGATAGAGATAAACTATTGTGTTAGATTGGACAGAAATTAGTAACTTATCACAAAAATATCTTTCACCGCTCCGCTGCTCACCTCTCGCCTACAGTCGCGCACACGCGCAAACAGCGGGCAGCGTTATTTTTCAAATTGGATTAATCTCGCTCTTGCCGGAGAATAAGAAAAAGATTTCCTCTCAATAATTACTGCAGACAATCAGATTGACGTTAATTTATTGGCTATGTACAATAAACGTCACTTTAAAAGCAGTTCAGAGTCATTTTTATTTACCGCACTCGTCTCGTCTCTAGAATAGAATTTTATATCGGAAAATATATTTTCTACGCTCAATAGTATAAATATTTGGTTTTTGTGTTACAATTAAATAACTGAATCAAATCTCATAAAATAAATTTATGGAACCGATGAGACAAAAATACATGTTCAACCCTTTCCATGCTAAATTTGAAGTGAATTAAATATTTATTAAAAAGGTCTTTAAAAATTCTGAACCGTTTCTATGCTTCCCCCAACTTACAGAAACTTAAAGAAACAGGTTTACTTTATTATGATTACGTAACAATTGTTGAATTTCAAGGGCTTATAGATAGTTTCAACATCGGATATATCGGTTGGCCACTCAGTTGTCCCTGTCCCAGTTCGCAGTGAAGCAATGTGTTTGAGTATGCTTCATGGCTCCTGCAGTTGCAGAAGAGACAGGGTCAGTTCAGCAGTATACCGTTAAGAAATTCTCAGGGAATCCGGCGACATCGGCTACGGCTAGACATGAATATATTTAT
>DWTO01005950.1:0-10366 GCA_018244755.1 Jemadia pseudognetus
TTGTTAACTTAAGCGATGGTAGTTGCGGCTAATTCATAGGTGAATAAGCGCTAGGGACAAATTTTTACGAGTATTTCCTTACTTTGGTCGGTATGTTAGGCAATTATTTTCTTCAACACCGTTACGAGAAGTAGGTACTCCCTTAAGTTGTCCGAAGAACATGCTCATCAAAAACGCTTTGGAAAGAAATTTGTCGGACGATTCCGTTGCGCAGTCGGGTCGTGAGATGGAGCAGCTTTGGTTTCACTCACTAATGAGGGCAACTCTGTCCCTGATGTGGGATGTTAAAGAGGGTTATATTAACATTTCTCGATACTCACGCTCATAAACGACCTTTACCGATGAGTGGAACAAGCTTCGCTGTTTGTTGGCCATGTTAATATAAATAGATGTAACTTTTGACTGAAGTAAAAAAACGTAATTCACACCTATAATCCCCGAAGAGATAGGCAGAGGAATGTAGAACACTCCCACGTTTCATCAGTTACGTTTATGTCCCAGTATGGAATAGATGGTGAGTCTATTGCCATACTACGAATCACTACTAGAACACCCAAATTTAAAATGGAAACATATAGGAACTGATGTAACTGATATAACTCAACAATATATATATATATAATTTATATAACTCAACAAATAAATTAATAAGTCAATTTTAATTCTAAATCACAGTCATCGTGTCAAGTATGAAAAACTATACATGACGTGTACGGAACACTTTAGGAGAATCACGATACGCACTTAGCTAATTCCTTAATGAATTATAGTTCTTGCATATTATTCTGTACAACATGCAAGCCAGTCTATATATTGTTCGCTTATATAGGTTGGGGACCCTCATTACAGTCTATTATTTTTCACTATATAAAAACTGGTAGTTCTAATCATTGAACGCTGCTTATTCTATCGGTATTAACTCTTTATTGTGATGAGTTTTCTTCTGAATTTCCATATTAACTATTTGCCCTTATTTATGTGTTTATGTAGGTATATATGTACGTGTTATGTGTATTGGGGCCAGTGTACACTGGCCCCAAACTTAATATAATGTGCGTTTCAAACTTCTGTGACATATGTTTTCATACACCGGGCACATAGCGAATGCTTTTAGCATTAAGTAAGCCTTTTTATTCCTGTACTATTTTGTAAGGTTTAAATAAACAATAAATAAATAAATAAGTATTCAGTCTCCAAGCCACTATTAGAAAATCTAAGTTAAAATAATTTAATACTGCTCGACCCGGAGTATGAACCCAGAACCTTTCGTTCGGCATTCACCCTTGCTACCGATACACATAACGAGGCAGTCGAGACAGACGAGGCGGTCAGATCATTTATAATTAAATTTGAATGTTTAGAGAACGTTATCTTCATACGCCTTATTTACAATCATAATAAATCTTATAGCCGATATTTACAAACCAAAAACATAATTATTTAGATGTTTAAACAGTTCATAATTTAAAATATCATAACCCTTTAATGGGTATTATATTTCATGGTTTCGCACCTATAAATACCCGCAGTATACAAAACTTTTCCCTTTGATCGGTTTCGTAAACGTTTCATTAAAACTCAACGGAAATTATCAACATTTTAATTAAACTTCCAGCTTACGGCACGTCACTTTATTTAAATGAGTTGTAACGCTACGAATGTGAGCCCGACCGAGAAACGATACAAAAGCTTCATTATAAATTAAAAAGACAACTTTTGAACATTAGAAGTTCTATCAAATGTCGGCGAAACTTTTGCCATAAAAACACTTAAAGTATTAGCATATACAAGATTCATGATAAAACAAGTCAAACTCCGATTTTGATATTTTTTTGTAATCAATGAAAATTTTGTTTTTTACTAATGACCGACTGCTTTTATATTATGCAACGTTCAACTCCACAACCAAAACCTTTTAAGTTTACACAAGAAACGTTATTACAAAGTAGATACAACAATAGTTGTATAGAATCTTTAACGTAAAAACTGATAGAGACACTAAATTAGTTAAACTTATACGTAACTTTGTAACTATGAATATGTTTCAAATTAAAATACGCGTGCATGTTGCAATTTTTCATGAAATCGACACGATAAGTTTGAAAATATTTTGGTTCTGATAGAACTATGCTTTCCCGCTAATTCTTCTATCTTTGTCTTCGTGGGGTCGACAGCTGATCGTGAGTGATCAGCCATCGTGGTGAAAGGATTAGTCGCATTGGCCAGAGTGTGCCGGGCAGTATATATTCGTAGTTGATTAGATATAGTCGCCGCTCGGGAAGGCTCCATTCATGCACCCCATTCTTATTGAATAGTGCAAAAACGTCCATTTTACAACCACATTTACCCACTATACTTAATAAGTGTGATCACGTGGTTCACGTCCAGAACATTCCATGGCATTACGTAAACGCAATTAGATCCCGAGTCCTTTTCTTCTCCATATGTTAAAAAGGCGGGGTGGACGTAATCCGAACTTATTGGCTCTTCTCCAAAACAGATATCGAATTTCTTGCCCTTCATTACAATAAAAAGTTTCGATGGCAGATAAGAGGAATTTCTTTCTTGCCTTATAAACGCTCGTTCGATTTATCGCGGGAATTTCACGGATTTGGGCGAGATTTCGTTTTTTGGCTTTTTATCTTCGTGAATTGAAGACATGACGAATGGTAGCCGGGTGAATAATGAATTGAATCTACATAGCCGGATACTGGATTGAAGTTACATTGATGTTACCATATGGATTTATGTGTCAAATTACGGAATGTTGTCTTAGCATATAAATTCACTTTAATATTAAGACGCTATCCAATATCGTTGTTGAAGTTTGAAACGAAACTTAAGAAACATTTTCATGAGCCTCCAAGTAATTAATTTTCCGATCGATTCTATTAATTGACTCTTGAGATAGATAGAAAAGTAATTATATATCACGATAGGTTTTCTTACAAATTTTCGTGGTTCGTATTAATTGAAGAAATTTTAATTTGTAAAAGAGAATGATCAAGAATAATGTCTTTCTATTATATTATACAGTTTGCTATGTAAAAAAATACTATACACTTCTGCCTACCCCTTCGGGGAGGACGGGCATGAATACGTGTAAATATAAAAATAAAGATCAACATGGACATTGCGTGACGCTAGAAACAAACATTCACGAGTTGAGACATTGAGTACTTATTGAAGAGGGTCGGTGCTGGTTATTGTCTTAACAAATTCCAGGGTCTTCGGAGAATGTGGATATATCCGACATACGTGTTGATTTTAACCCGTGTATCCCCATCAATCCAGACCGGCGAAACATAATAAAGCAAGGTGAGGGTTACGGCAAGAGGTCCGTTTTCAACAAATATATAGATGTTGTGGATACAGCTAACTTTGATATAACTTGTAATGTTGTTATAAACTACGTTTTTCTATATGTCACCGATTCAATATATAAAGTGACTTTTTATAGACGCTCACATAGGCTACTAGAAGTAACTGGAAACAGTACATAAAGTATTATTATCAGATTGAATTGAGGTTCCCTCTGACATAAAGCAGGACCTCGTGTTCGAACACGTACATAATTATATCCGGTACATATAACACAGGTACATATGTATATAGGAACATTATAATATAGGGACTGTACCATACCGGTAGAAATAGCAGCAGAAATACAGCAGGAATTTCGCTGGTGGAAATATCTACCGTTCACAATTGTACATTCGTACCCCATTCCTCCTAAAATATGAATTTTATTAGTAGTGCAAGAAAAATACTGTAACAATATAATGGGCCGCTTAATAATTTTTATAGGGGCTTAATCTCAGTTTCTAAATCCCGGGGAATTAATTACGCTAGTGAAAATTACCAATCATTTAGATAGAGATGGATTAGCGGAAATTGGTTTTCAGGCCTTCAAGATGAGATTAGAGCAGCTAATGGTGTCCAACACTAATCCGACGTAAGCTCTGTATGTAACTCGATGGTCTAAGATATTGTCGGATTCCAAGCCGAATAATATACGTAGATATTGTTACGTGAAGTATTCATGAGACAGTTAAGTAGGGTTGCGTGTGAATTATATAGTTGTATTTGACTTAGTTAAGAATATAACTAAATGTTCAGGGCTGTCAGGAAATTAGGAAGTTTTAAATATGCATTGAAATGTGACGCCATATCACATATTTAATTTGTATCAGCTGAATGTATCGCTATACCGGTCAGGAAATGTACCGATTGGAAAATCATTTTTAGTAACCAGCAACTAATATCTATTGTTTCAAATAAATAATTTGTAACTTGTTTTTTAATAGTAAATATTTTCATTTTGACCTCTGATATTAAAAATGAACAGATGGTATACAATCTAGATGAAAAATATCTAGATCTATTATTTTTGTTAGGGATGATATTAGAGATATCCAGACAAAATTTAATAACATTGGAATCTATAATCAATTTCTCAACGTTTCTATAATCAAACATGACGTCTATTGTAAATATTAGACCCGAATAAAATTCAATTGCTCCGTTAATTTTTATGATTAATGAACACTTCTTTATAAACAGCTTGTACAATTGATTATATGAAACTGTCTTAAAGCAGGGTTAAACTTCCAAACCGGATTAATACGTCAAATTTGATCGACGCTTCTTGGAACATAGCTACCTGCGTCTAACATCTGTTTATTTTGAATTGGGCTGTATTGTTTTAAAACGAATAAACTTAAGGGATCTGCCCATGAGAACTATTAGTGATAAAATACAGCAGTATGACAGATGACAATATACATATTTCTTGCTGCACCAGTTATGATAAATAAATTTTAAGAAGTAGCTAAATTAAGTGATCTGTTGGAAACATTGATCGTATTAAGTTAAAAAATTAATATCGAACCGCTGTAGATTATTAAATGGCAAAAAGTCTTTATCAAACCCGACATGATTTCACATTATATAGGTACTAACTGTAGTGAGAAACCAATACCGCTCAAACTTCCTAATTACACTTCGTCCTTTTCATTTGCTTTAGCAATAAATTAATTACAGATTAGTTACTTAGAGTACGGTCAACTCAACATTTATGATCGTCGTTACACAATTCTTCTAAACGTTTTGACATTTATAATTAGACATTTTACGCCAAAAATATACGAAAATCTTCGTTTCTATTAATATGTACATATATGCATTTAGGTCGTTACCGAATCATGGACTCGACGAGCCTCGTGTAGGTACGTTTGGGGCTTCATTTCAAGTGTTCTGGCTTATTTGACGCATGATTTTTTCTTGTATTATTATTAAATTCACTTTTGGTACCTTTCTGAATTCCAATATGATTATATGTTACAATTACGTTTATATATTCAAACCTCACGTGCTATTGTTCTTTCGTTTACTCTCAACGATGCGTTCATTGAGGTACCAACATGTAATAAAATGAGCGAGAATAATAAAATCTTACCATATTTTTAGTGTATTTTCATAATTGAATAATATTAGTATTAGCGGATTCAGCGAAACTATAATGTTAATACGTCAGACTTATTATTACGAATGTGTCCCGAAAAATATTACAAAGAACACAAAGATAATTTCATATTACCTAATATTTGTAGGTCTTGTATTTTGCGGCGTGAGTAACACGCTCGCTAACTTCGTCATAAATCAGGAGGTCTGACGAGGGTGGAGCATCGCATTCGTCTAGCTATCTCACTAAATGATTTATATTTAGTGTTGTTTCACATTATTTCTCTTACTGTATCCGTTTGACATACACTAAATACTACTTCGTTTACTTTACTGAATCTAACATACATAGATAGCAGTGAAAGCCTCGTAACTTAGATTTCAGTTTTCCAGTCAAAGGGTCTAAGGTTATACTTTGTACATACGTCACTAATTTGATTCATCGGTATCATATCTGAGTAAGCCTTGGATTTCCACTTATGTATATGGACTTTTCTGCACGTATCCGCTCGTTACTAAATTGACTTGCTGTGGTTAGAAAAATGTCAGGTTTTTTTTATTATTGAGTAAACTGACAAACAGGCAAACGGGCCATCTGATGGTAAATGGAAGTGTCACGTTTCATAAAGTGCATAGCAGTTATCTAAATAATATTATCATTAACATTATCAGTACCATACGCTGTGTGTATAATATATAATACGTCGTTTCCTACTTGTCAGTAGATTATAATGTTCTCTTACTAACAAGTGACAGGATGCTAACACAAGCAAGTTTAAGGGGTTCCAAAGATGCTCCCAATTAAAATATTTCTGATTTTCCAAGTAACAGAGAACAAAGTAAATAAACTTCGCTGGCAGTTTAAGTTGTTACCATTTTCTCTTCGCTCGATAAATCACTTCTCCGTAAAAGTTGGGACTTACGTTACATTGTTATTTGACACGATAACAATCTAGCTTCAACCTTTTATGCTTATGGTGACCTTTCAGTTATAAATTCATTAACGTTTTCGAGCATTGATTTTTTTAACGCGACGTTTGGTACCACAACTAAAGCAAAGAATATTGACTGTAACTTTCTACTTTATGTTTTTTGTTATTTTTAACTAATCATTTTAAAGAGGTTTCGGATCATCATCATCACCTTATTTAAGTCCGCTGTCAGGCATAAGCCTCCCCACCATTTTTAAGTACATGGCTCCAATGTGTAGCACTTGTAGTAACAAAACGATCATTAAAATTGACAGTAGTGTATGTTTGTTATTTATTTTCAAACCATACACAATCAGTCAAAACTTTGCCATGAGGAACTCCTTACTCACTTTAATGGATGGCGAAGGCGGCGTTGTATGAAAATTTAATGCGTTGATCATTTGCACATGTCTAATATTATGTTGATGGCATCTTGGTATATTAATAAAAACATAGACGGTGAAAAAGAATACTAAGCACGCTATATTCCATTATGAATATATTGCGTTTGAAATTATTATGTCAATATTTAATGTGACTGTGATGTAATGTGAATGTGTAGTAATTCCTGGTATACTTGCATATTATAATCGAATTTTAATAATTACATAACTCTATGCCTACGCTAATATCAACCGTTATTCGCGAATCGTTATTCGTTATCCAATCCAAAAAGATAAATCCATGTTGTCAATGAAAATATCTCGCTGAACATTTATAATGCTCTAAATACCAATGGGACTTCAAAACACTTAAATTGCTCATAATACTTATCCAATAACAACAGCCGAGATTAAATACTTAACGTTTTCGAATCCCGAATCAATCTTGGTTTGGTAACGTTGGCAACAGCATAACAACTCTGAAGAACAATTTCCGAACACTAAAATTACTCCACACAGACACATTCATTATGGATTTGTGGGAATTAACACCTGCTTCATCGGAGTTTGTTTCGAAAAACTGTCAGAATTTGTTGTTTGTTTGTTCCAACCGTTGTTTAGATAAAAACCATAAATTAGCTACCGTTGGGTCGGAGGTGGGATTTCATTAAAAATTGCCGCTCTCGAACTTCGCGCAAAATGGAAATGGGGTCGATACACCAAACCCCTACTATTTGTTTCCGTACTTATGCCTACGTAATAGGTAAATAAATTAACGGAAGTTAGGTAAAATGTATGGTATAACGAAAATGTTCTAGCCTAAACTTTTTTTAATAGCAATAGTCTCGTATTTTATTTTTATGTCATCTGATGGTAAGAGAAATACACGATGGTTTCCAAAAAAATGCCTATGCACTTTTGCGTTAATAGTTCCACGTTGGTACGAATTGGGAAAAATGACTCATCCCAAGACTATTTTCTGTGTACAAAATGACGGCACGCACGGCTAGTAATGGGTATCACTAGCAACTGTTAACTTTTTCACCAAGAAAGACAGCTAAAGACATAAAATAAGTTAGACTACTCACATATTTTATGTAGGAAATGGGAATATAAAATACACATCGCCACACAAACATCAAACCAAGAGGCTTTCGCTCTTAACAGCATTATCGGGTAAGTGGACTCTACGACGGATGGTCGTAAAGTGTCGCTCGCGGTACGTGCTGGGCCTTTTACACACTTTGATCCCCCCTCTCATCACAATATGACTCGCAGGGACACTAACAATATTGCCGCTATAGTAGTAAAGTTCCTACTCGATACTTTTACTTTGCAACCCTTAGAGAGATTCAGTACAGATGATCCTGTATTTACCTTTCATTTTCATTTTTTACGGCAACACCTTTGTGGAATACTTTGTACGCCTTGCTTCCCTTTAGTGTTATACTGGAACCTTTGCATATATAACTATTATATAAGTATTACACGGTTCAAACAGAGCTCTTGCTATATACATATATGTAGTTTCATTCTAAAATATTAGAAAAATATTAAACAAAGTTTATCATTGTCGGCAATAATATAATCCTTTTATCGTTCTGATCTTGGATGCCGGTCTTCTTTCAGAACGAGATGTATTAAACTACGCCACTAATGAACCTTGATGGCTTAGTGCTTACGGATTGACAAATACAATATAAATTTTTCAAATATGATACTTTTATTTATCCAATTTTCACATTTAATACGAGTACGTTATCCCCACTATATGTATATCGTCAGCAATCAAAAAGTATTTGTGTCGATTCGGAAATAATATTGGTTCTACCTGAGAGCTAATCGTTGCCCCTGTGGATTACGCGTGATTTATTCAAAGACAAGGGTTTCATATTGCATTATACTCGTATGTACCTAATAGTACGTATGTACCATCAGACGATAAACTGCGATTACAATCCTGGTCACAGACAAATTTGGTAGTAGATATTTATGGTGCATTTCGGGTAGTATTTTTGGTGCGTTAAATAACCGTTTTGGTAGATTTTGGATAATACTTTTGGTTGATTGTATAATGTTCAAGGATTTCAGTATTTGAGTAAAAAAGGTGTGGCTGTTTAATTTTCCTGATTCAAAAATACTATTCCCTTATCGCTCTTGTTGCTGCCAAACAAATCTGCCAAGTAAATGGGTATACCATTAAACAATATCTCCAGAAAAAATTGCGGAAAGTATCTATTGACGTTATCTTGTGATGCTTGAAGCGATGTTTGCACTAACGCTCATTACAAGCAATTTAATTTAATTTGTTGTTGGCCTTGTACAAGCTATACAAAATGAAATGTTTTAAAAGTTCACAGTTTATTACTAATATATATTTTCTCTACTCAGTAAAAGTTGACTATAACCACGTTAGAGGACACAACAATGTATAACTGGTCAACAGGGTTTAACATGATAATATTAAAGTATTATTGCCTGTCGAGGGGTTCTCGGTTTAAATCTACGATCGGGCACTATTGCATTTTTGTACGATTTTTCTAACACAGACTTCCTAGTAATCGCTCGGGGTCTGTACTTGTGCCCGGTGTGTGGCAATAGTCTCACCACCTATTCCATAGTGGATCGTAAAATTAATGGATGAAACGTGGGAGTGTACTTCACTTCTCTGCCTACCTTTTGGGAGATTACAAGCGTGGTGTTATGTAACGATAAAACAGTTGTTCGCTATACTACGACCCCATAAGAACGGAAATGTTTTTAGAGATTCATCTCACACAATATACTATACACTGGCTGCACAAAACGTTATCTATCCTTCACGCTCTTTCGCAATGCTCAATCAAGGTAGCGTTACGAATGATCTATTATTGAAGTAGATATCCATATAATAGACAAAAATACACAAAGAAATTCAACACGTCGTCGACCCAAACATTTCCAGTTACTTCTATTGAATGAACATTGAAGTGAATACGTAGTTTCAATAGTTATTCAAACTTTATTGTCTCTTTGCGATCTACAAAGTATAAACGGGACACTGAGAAGAGGATGTTACAAGGTAACGATATGAAAGGTAAAACTACCTTTTGATAAAACGTAAAATGTTATCTTGAAATAGTTCGGGAGTTTCGAGAATCAATTTGCCTACAATTTTCCTTAGTGTTATTCGTTATACGTGGGTACTTCTCGGGTTCTCTTCTCTTAAAAGATACCTAGAATCATAAATCTTAAAGTTTTGATTACAATTGAAGCAGGGTAGATTTATCTCCCAAGCAGTCTGCGTCAATTACACATACTCTTATATGTATCATGAAGTTTTTTCACTTAGGTACTTCTGTACAGTATTTAGAGACCATAATTGGTGACCTAAGCTTCTATCTAATCTAAGTTTGATTCAAACCCTTAGCCAATATTTGTGTAACAACAACAAACATGTGTTTTGTATTCGAGTATAAAACAAATTATATAAATATGACTGCCTCGTTGGTCGTGTTGGTTGCAAGTGCGACTGACGATCGGGAGGTCCCGGGTTCGATTCCCGGGTCG
>DWTO01005951.1:0-10364 GCA_018244755.1 Jemadia pseudognetus
GGCTTCCAGCAGGTGGCGCGGTTTTTCGAGTTTGTTCAACAGTAATCGTTATATCTTCCGTTCCTGTGGGATTTGTGTGATTTAAACTATCCTATGTTTTTACTTGGGTTTCAAACTATCTGTGTATAAAATTTCATCCAATTCGGTTTCGTGGTTTAGGCCCAAAGAAAGGACATCGGGACAGACAGACAGACAGAGTTACTTTCGGATTTATAATATTGGTAAGGATGTAATGACATTCCTATGCCAACCTCGTTGAGGATTACAGGCATAATTTTGCGGACATAGTAATACTATCTGTCAATACGTTATTGAGATACTGACTTAGTTCTTTTGAGTTTTTCTTATTTTGTGAGTTATCACAATATCTCTGGAAATCATAGATTCATATTCTATCATTTAATTTGATAATTTACCATAATCTCCATATTTACAAGCCCTGACACATTTCGTGTCATAATAATAATTAAAGATGAATTAATTCAACTAATACTATTAAATTAGTTATAATCGACATCTTTGCTTTCTTTTTGGTTTAAAAAACAACAACCCAGCTTCACAAACTCAGAGCGACAAATTAGTACCTAATTGAAGTGAAATGTGTCTTATCTATCTGACTAGTTCATTAAAGCTGTGCAGAAACTGCTCAAAGCCGGAATTAGGTCACCGATTTCTTTTTACGTTACGTGAGAGAGCTAGTTCGTGTATACTAAGGAATATGTAAAACGTTTGCTAAGAAAATTTGAATCAAACGCTTAATTAGCAACACATTTCTGTAGATATATAATTGCCTAGAAAAAACGTAACATTACTGCTTTAATCCTAGAAAAGGTAGGCAAAGGAGTACAGTATACTACGTATGCGGATATGTAGACTGATGCTAGTCTTGGAAAAATGCAAACGGAACGTAATTCAATTAGGAGTAAGCATTGATCTGTTAATGTCAGTTGTTGATTACTGATAAAATACAACTTGGATACAAATATAACTTGGAACATACAAGTTTATGATTCGAATATTATTTAGTAAAATTTAGTAAAATTATTTAGTAAAACAAACTTTAAAGTAAACGAATTGTTTCAACAACACGATACATGATTTTTTAAAATTAAATGTAGTAGTTTTATTTACAGCCATTGCTTTTACGATGCGTAAGCTAGTCTCCGCTAACAATGTTATTCGAAATAATTGAGACAACTCAAGCCCTTAGTGTAATGTAAACCTCTTATATTCCCTGAAACCTTAAACTCAAAAGCGTAAAACTTATATTACTAGATATTATAAACTATCTGTAACTATCAAACCTTTATGATACTGTATAAATATTGCAATTAAAACTATTTGTTGAAGGAACAAATTCAAAATTTGAAAATTTTACACCACCATATAAGTCTTCAATAAAGGAAGGCAGAGCTAAATTGAGTAAATTTTTTAATTAAAATATGTAACATTTTGCAATTTGAGTAATATCTGGCACGGAATTAAGTTGAAGCGAAATAGACTACTGCTGGTTGTCATACTACACCCAATTTCACTTAGAGGCTTCTTGGTCTTACAAAGCTTATGTAATTGAATTGTGGTATGTCTCTTGTGTCTACTAACTTGAAATGGTAAGTCGTTACCAGCCCAGACATTGTTTGAAGATACCCTGCTCCAATGAAATTAATGTTGAATGTGCAGTTGGTTAAAGTTAAGAGTATTGCTGTTATAAATTTGAAACTTTCAGTGATGTATTTATTCAGGTTAAAGTAAAAGACTTATACATAAGGTGAAACTTAAGATTAGAATCTTCTAATCTTACTGGTGTGTGCATAAGTCTTGTATGGACGCTTTGTACTCGTATCTATGTATATTCTTCCACAATATTTCTGCCAGATTTATTGCTCAGTTTTTAAATGACATTTCAAAACAAAATAAAAATAGGTCCTGTAGAATTTAACATAATTTTGAAACATTTGTCACATGAATCGTATAACGTATAATATTTAAACAAAACTCGTCAGCTACCTCCGCTTTCACTTAGGACGTTTCCCCCTCGAATACCGTTCGCAAATAATAATCTCTTGGACTTTCAGAAAATAAGGAACTCCTAAATAAATACTCATATATATTTACAGACCAACGTTGACATTTCTTTATACCTTTTGTTATAAGTACCTCAGTAAGTGTTGAGGGTTTCCGAATCAATGGCACAACAAAGCTTTTCGGTTTTTCCCCTTCCAGTTCATTGAAACACAATATTATTGTAACGTACGAAAATAAAGCGAAAGTTTTATATTTCGCTGGTTTCCTCAAGTCCATATTAGGTGTGTTGTGTGAACGCACACGTTTTAAGTGTTACTTTTTACGAATTTTATCAGAGGTAACAGACATTGTAGGGAGTATCTCGAGTAAAGTATTTACTACGATTTGATCATATCAATATGCACTATTACTTCGAATACCTAGCGGTACCATTATATTTCATTATACTATTACACATTATAAGCAGGAAACCCTGTCTACATTATAGATACTGATTACGCAAAATCTACGAGTGAACTCATATCGTGAATCGAATACATGAAAATGTACTTAGCTGACTGCTAATCTTCTGTAATCTAGCAGACACCCAAAGTGTTTCAATTTATTACAGTTATGGTTACATGTTTTTGGTTGGCCACTGCAAACTTTTATGTTCATAGATTTATAAAATATTTATACATATTAAGTTCCCAATATGCATGATGTACTTCTATATATACTATATCTACTATATGAAATTCTATAGACGAAAGCTTGTAATAACAATAATATTTTACTGACTTCGTGACTCAGTGTTTAGTGACCCTGTGTGCTGAAATATTAGCACGGTGAGGACGAATGTTTGTACGATGTCTGGGTGTAATATTATCTATTGCCTCTGCATTTAGAAATACATACCCGCGTATTATATTATCAGAAAGGCATGTGAGTGTTATTCTAAGATAAATAAAACATTAAAATTTTCAGTTCATGTAATCTGATTAATACTTTCAAGATTCTACGGCAGCGAAAACGTTGCTGGACCACAGTCTACCACGCTGGCTAAGCAAGGATATAATGTGTCTTTTTCATATTCGTATTTACTTTATATTTATAGGTATTATAATTTCATTAAAATACCGACGGTGACAATAATTCGAACCGCAGCGTGAGAAGCAAAATTATAAGCGATTGAGCTATCATTGTGCTATTCTACATAAATTAAGACTCAAGTGTCATCTGAGGTAATTGTCTTTTGCGCTGTTACCTACGCTAAGTGGAAGATGCTAGGTGAATTACCGAGCTATTAGTTAGCTATATCAGAATTACGTGGGTGTTATGCTTGAGAAATTGGCTACCCTATGTTCTAAGTATGGTTACTGAAACTATCTTGGTTCTGTAACCTAGAACTTCATATTTCTAGGTAATTCTCGATCAGATGGTACCATCGATTCCATCAGCATATTATATAAAAGCTAACAGAATATAAATAGACTTAAAAGTGAGAGTAGCGGTTTTAAAGGAAACAATTACACGATTGTAACGAAGACAGAAAATCGAGTGTCAAATTAAATTAAAGGAAGCAAATTAAAAATATGAAGCTCCCGTTTGAGAAAATAATCCTACTGCGCCTCCACGAATTTCGGTAAAACATAACAGCGCCCACGAGAACGCAGATCATGTTTCCATTAATTTTGAGTGTACAAAAATAAAAGATGGAGGTAAAAATGTTGATGGTGTAACGCATTTAGCTAATTTTATTTTGAATTCACATAACTGAACTGTCATTCCTTTTGACGTTGTATAAATGAACCGATGGTGACTTGCGACTACCGGTGATGGATTTTTAAATGCCAGCGACACAGTTATGGTCCCTGTTCTCCTTTCAACTAGCAACTATTAAAAAAATATGGACAGTACCAGTCGTAAAAATTCATGGACAATACCGGTCCTTTTAGGCATTGCCAAGTACATTATAATCGTTGGGCATCGCAGAAAACGGTTTTTCGCACCGCCTATGCCCCTGCCAGTAGAAGGCTAGGGCATTTAGCCGTACCAATGCCTTCAGTCGCCTCTAACAATACTCTGGTGTCCGGGTATGGTGTCGGCGTTTTTTTATCTGCCCCGAGACGGTTACCAAAACGCAATTATTGAACATTTCTTACGAAAATTAAAAAAATTTTTTTCGATTAATAGATAAACAATTTTGCGGGCAGTCATTTCGTTCTGTGCAGTGAAGGGACTCACGTTCATGGATATAATTTACGCTTTAGGCGTTCACTATGGTTTGTTTAAACCAAAGTTAAATGTTGTACATATATAAATGAGTAATGCTTCAAGTGGTAGAAAAAAAATCGCTTGTCGCTTACCAGTTGATAGCAGGACATGCTATTAAGGTGGAAAGGTAATTTATGGACGTGCTGAAACGAAATTTCAAGTGCTGTACGAAAAAACTTTTACAGCAACGGCACCAAACTTATATGCAAATTGTGAAGCAACAATGTGAATTTATGAATACGAAATTTCACGAAACGAAGTACGCGAAGCGGACGTTGTGTTAACCGTTTTGCTAATATTTTAATGAAGCTTAAATTGAACAAGAATAACAGAGTAAATTGTGAACTCCGAAATGTATAAGTATAGAAAAATAACGCTTTAATATATAAGTATAGAAAAATAACGCTCTAGAAATGTTTTAGTGTCTAGAAATGTTTTATAAAAATGTAATGTCTGTCAACAAAAGAAATATTAATATCACATTTTTTTTACATAGTGGTCGTACAATGAGCTTATTCTAGATACGAGTTATTACGGAACACGAAAAATTTGTTCACATAACATAATTAATGAAGCCAGAGTCTTTCCAACATTACTGATGAATCATAGCACGATAATATTTACCTACTTACAAGAAAAAAGCTAAAATTAGAAATTTTCATCATAAAATACTATTAATGATTAGACGAAAATAACACTTGAGAGACTTTGCAGGGCTTCTAGACAGAGAAAAAAAGTAATATCTAAGTCTTGTTTGACACCTACTATAACAAATAGAAATTCTATAATTTATTGAAATTGATATTCAGAATTGAAAAAATATTCCTCAATACATTATCTTTTTTCATTGAAATTGTGGGCTTTAGTAGTGTACCTACTCAATATCAATGTTATAATAACAAGTAGATTGACCTTAATAGGATTATAAAATAAGAACGATTTTTTTACGGTTACGATAAAAAATCAAATCTGAATTCATATATATTTTTTTATTACGGAAATTGTGTGCCTTAATTTAGTTGTTTAAGCTTTATTACAAAGTTTTTTTAGGATCATTCGTCCAGAACTTCTTTACACCGTCCCACTATAAAAGTTCCAGTCGACATATTACCTCTCCTACGAATAATTCAAACCGCCAAAAAGATTGGATGTAAAGAACAGCAGGCAATGTTCTAAGCGAATGTTTGTTATATCACTGTACAATATATGTAATTCCAGTAACACTACAATTATGATAGTGTAGGAAATAAAAACTCCCGATTAATATCCTAAAGATAATACATAAAAGCCAAAGTATACAAAGGAAACATAATGAAGTGCTCAATATCATGTTTCAACTTAAATACATGATTTTTATGACACGTTACGTACAAATTTCTTTTATTATAACGTCCACAATTACCCTCGCGATGCCAATTTATCATTATAATACAATAGGTGAAAGTGCTTTACGGAGGGATCAGCGGTTTGATTCTCGGCAACTATTCCTATTTTTGTTGACTCATAGTTAGGGGTTCTGTTTGAGTAACTTCACACGCAACCGGATGTCTACAAGATCGATGGCTGGTTGAGAATAATTTGGACAATCAAACACTGACTTAAACATTTTAACAAAACCCTTTTAATATAGGTCATGTTTGTTTTTGTCCTTAAAAGTTGATTCGGTTTCATCGAAAGGGTATAGGAGAAAATTTATAATATGTATTCCGTATCAATAGTTCCCATTTTATGGAAATTTTTAACAGGTACGAAAGCTATTTGCTGTTGAACGATTCAATCCTATATATGTATTATATGAACATAAGTTCACACACACCGTATGCGATTTCAAATAGGATGTCAGAAATGCAATATATCCCTTCAGAGATTTCAAAAAAGAGGTATGCTGCGATTTTTATTAAAATTACAATTTATTCAATATGGATAATATAAAATATAGTAATGACGATGCAGAAATAATTAAATGTATATAATTAAAATATGTATTATTTTACATGTCTATGATGGATTTTATTAACTTGATTGTGACCAATTTTAAAACATCTGATGAATTTTTATCCCAGGATCGTCCGATAACATGGCATATATACACCGCCACAAAATATAATAACTCTTCTTTAGACAATGGAAAAAACTTAACATGGAAGCATTCATAGACGAATACAAAAAAAGAAGAAAAAAATACATATTTTAACAGCCACGGAACTAGAAAATGAAAAATAAATGATATTTATAATAAATTACGTAACTTAACAAATGTGTATAATTTGGCTAGTGTGACAAGATAATAACATATTCAGCAACAATATTTCAGGAGCGAAGAAGAAAACTTTACGAACAACACAAAAAATTAAAAACACCCGCAAGGTACGGTATTGGAAATTAAATTTGTAAAACCATTCGCAAGACTAGCAGAAGCGTAATAAAAACCGTTTACGAAACGATACTGGCCGCACCTTGTTTATTGCATATTTAAAACGGTATTCCTGCGCACTTGAAGTTTGGTAAAGCTGCCACACCTGTACCTACATTTCTTGTCGTACGACTGTCGCATCTCGCAGTCGCATCGAATTCGCTTACGTAAATACACAGTTACCGTTGTATGCTGAATAATTCACTGCGCGATGTGAACGTTTGAATTCCTTTAGTTTCGAAAATCAACAGAAAATAGAACGCCGTCTGCGTAAAAACAAACGAGTCTAAATTATGAAAGTTGCCTTATTGGTGGCCGGCAAAGACTGGGCTGACTGTCTGCTCGGAGAATTCAAACTTGTTATTGGAAAGAAGCGAACGATCGGTCCCTAGGTCAGACTTGATATAAGAAAAGATGAGATATAATTTTAATCAGAATATAATTTTACTTCAATATTAACGATCTTTATATTACTGATAGAATACTGTCTATGATTACGACGTGTATCCAGACTAATGATGAGGCAGAAATCGTTCACATGGTAATTAATTTAATACGAGTATGTGTCACTTAGTAGGTAGTACCGATAAATACAACTGAACAATTTAATAACTAGAAAAACCTGAACTACTGTTTAGTACTATAATGTGACGAAACATCACGCCTGTAATCCTAGAAGAGGTAAGCAGAGGAGGGAGTACAATCGCCCATTTCACCAGTTACATATACGTCTCACTATGAGATAGGGGATGCGTTTATTACGGTACACAAGGCACGAATCCAAACTACGAGTCACTAATAAAAATTCTGACTAGAAATTCTATGTTATAGAATCCAATGCTACACGACCCTGGATTTGAACCCTGGACTTCTCGATCTGCAATCCCACTTGCAATCACTCGAACAACGACACAATTTTAATTATCTGCAAGTGCCATACAAACAGTACCACGAAATCTACCAAGGGTTAAACAATTAATTTCACAATCTCGTTGCTAAAACTCTCGTTTACAAAAACACGCCTAAATTCAATTCAGTCTTATGAAACATAGCAATTGTTCTCAATTTAATCAAAGTCATCATATAAATTATTCGACTTAGGACTATAAACATGAAACAACTTAAAACTAGTCTATGTTCGTATGCGTAAACTATGATATACCTACATACATATTTACATATGTACTCGTATGTTCATTACGCCACCTAAATAATAAAGATTGTTTGTGAATCTTTTGATATTCATAACGAATTACTATTTCTTCTACTAAACAAGATTTTTGGCATAGAATACGTGCATACATTGAGTTTCCAGCCCTGAAAAGAATAAATTCTGTCGCTGAACTCAGACAGGACACACTAAACAATATTTTATTGGTAGAGATAGCACAATGGGCAAATTGTTTAATAGTAAAAGGCTACAAAATTAACCATTTTGGGGATATCAGGAAAAGAACTCCGTTCTTTGTGTGTCTTTATTACCATCACCAATGTATTCCTTTGTGCCATTTTACTGGGTGAATATTATCAGATATCATTCTCGGTATTATAAAAGTTGTGAATTAAGTATCAGTAAGGTTTGATATTCCTGTTTAAAATCCAACTCATGTCTGTTCTTTGACTGTCGTGCAAAACATCAGTATCACTCGATGGTACAACAGTTTTACAATTCACACGAATGTTGTAGGCGCGAATACAAGTACAATTGCAAAAGTTTTAAAGGAACTATGAATAAATTTCGTGTAGCAAATAGCTAACTTAGATTGCTCAATGAATAAAACAATCACTATTACGTGAGAACGGCGGTAACCACACACAATTGAAATCTCAAAACTCAATTCAAATTTCATATTAAACTTTTGGGGAAGCGGTCGCTTAAGTTTACCTAAGTAGATTGGTAACATCATTCGTTTTGAATATTGGCCTCACGTAGACTGAGCCCTTAGGGGGAATAGCAATACGAGGCAAGAAGCTAGAGGAAAATAAAATCGTAGCTATCGCCTCCATAATATCCCCAGACGGGCCGAATATACGAACAGGTATCTTCACTAAATTGGGATTCTAAATAAAATAACCTTAGAAAATGCGGTTTGTATGAAACGAGGTTTCGTTATAAATTGAATCCCTAGGCCTGTTACACTTGAAAGAAATCTTCTTTTGCCCGGGATAATAAAGATAAACCTATTTGAGGATTTGTTATTTTGTCAAGAAAAACGATTCAACCTACTCGATTTTGGCAATCAATCAATGTATTCCTAGAATCTGTTTCAATTGAAAGGTGTAATATTAAATTTGTAGAATTGTTATCTGGATATAAACGACATGATTTAATAACTACCAAATGAGATAAGCATGACTCATGCTGTAATATAATTTGTATAAGTAAGCTTTTCGCTTAGATTTATCAAATGTTATTCACGGTACGATGTCACGAATAATAAGCGGAAGCAAGTATATAAATAATAAGTAAGTAAGCAAGTATATAAATATCTAGTTTGACCTTAAATGTACTATTACAATAATGAACATATTCAATAAAATGAACATTATGGAATGATTCATGAATTAAATTTCATATAAGAGAGAAAATAAATTACTACAACAAAATAAAAAAATTTATTTTTACATATTTCCATAGGTATTCGATAACAAGTTCAACTTGTTCGATATTTTAAATAAAGTGACATGTATTATGTTTAGTAAATATATTTCATTACGAAGAATCTTAGTATTATAAATTGAATCTAGAATGGATCTGGGCCTTGGATTGAATGCTTAGAGTAATTAATACTCTTTGCATACTTTAAGTTCATATATAATATTCACCTAATGGCGAGGAATTAACTTCATATCAGTCCATTCGCTTATTTTTACCACACTCAACACAACACTGAAGTTGCCTCATAATCAGCCTATCTCGATCACTGCTGAATAGGCTGCTCCTGCTGCGAAAAAAAATCCTGAAACAATCTTGCCTTACCTCCAGCTTAGCGCATCCAAATTTGCCAGCCACATTTACCAGATAGTCACCCTACCCACCCGTCGTACACTACATTGGCTGAACCGCGGTCTTTAAAGCCAAGATATGGCCGGCCTAGTATCATTTTACTTGCTAATTTAATAAACGATAAAACATTATGTACGAATACAAATTCTTAAAAACGCCGGCAGTCGCCTTGTGAAACTTCAAAGTACGTTTCATAATTTAGAATCTTGTTTGCGTTAACAACATTTCATTTATTGTTGATTTTCAAAACTAATGGAACTTAACGTTTACGTCGAGCATTGAATTATTCAGGTCAGAACGGGAACTGCGTATTTACATAAGCAAATTGGGAGCGGCTGCGAGTTGCGACAGTCGCGGAACGAGAGGTCATCGAGTGCCAGTCGCATCAAACGTTAAGTAGAATTCGGGTACAGTGTTTTAAAAATGCAACAAACGGGATGGTGCTTGGTTTTACTGACACCTTAGTTTTCGTTTGTTACCACTACGGAATAGGAAGTGAGCCTATTGCCATACACCGGGCACATTTCCAAATTCCAGGCCACTAAAAGGAAATACAGAATAGAAAAATCCAATAGTGTCCGACCGGGGATTACTGTAGAATCACCTCTCTGAGGGACTAATGTTAAGATAATATATTTTATTATCACATGCCAGTTACTGCAT
>DWTO01005952.1:0-10363 GCA_018244755.1 Jemadia pseudognetus
GGATATAGATTAAAAGGTAATGATCGTCTAATCACTTATTAAATTTTTTTTCTTGCATTTGCATTTTTTGTATTGTAAAAAGTATATTTCAAATAACCGCCTTTATTTTCATTTTTATTAACACCGTAACTTTAATTTTAATTATAATAATAACAATTGAATGTACTTGTTAAATGTTTCGTGAGCATTACAAATTATTATGTATGAACCGGTGAGCGGGCGACGGTGTGAATGTGGAACGATTACTAGCTTACTTGCTCTACGTCCACGTTAAAGAAGTAACAAAAGTAATATCACGCCTGTAATCTCTGAAGAGGTAGGCAGACGAATGTAGAACAGTCTACGTTTCACCAGTTACGTTTGCATCCTATTTTCATACACCGGGCACATGTCCAGACTGCGAGCCACTACTAGAAAATCGAATTAGGAAAATTTGGTAGTGCCCGAGCCGGGAATTGAACCCAGGACCTCTCGATCGGCAGTCGCACTTGCAATCAACACAACCAACGAGGCAGTCAAACATTAAAGAAGTAACATATAAAATCTTTACATCGGATGACGCGCCCATTCTTTTGGCTCTGTACAAAAATATACTTAAGCTTTAATTGATTTAAATCAATGTGTATATGATTAGATCTGTTTATGTTAGAAACCATACATATCGTTTGTTTGATTATAAAGTTACACCATGCCTTTATCTCTCCGAAGGGATAAGGAGTGTTCATGTATCATCAATTACCTTTGTGTCGCATCATGAAATAGGGGCTTATCCTATATCTATATTATTATACCGGGTACAAATCCAAACTCAGAGCTATTACTAAAAACTTCAACTTAAAAAATCCAATAGTGGCCTTTCTTAGAATTGAACTCGGGACCTCTCGTTCGGGAGTCGAGCTTGCAACCACGATCAATTCAATTTAATTTAGTTTTAATACTAATAGCCATCTAACCATTTAACAAGGTTCATATATACTTGTATTAATGCTACTGGCATTATCGTCATCAACTTATTACAGTCTATTTTTGAACATAGTCCTTATGACTGTCTGGTATCCAGGTATAAATTTGAGGGATGTATTCTTTCTCCGTCCTAACACAGAAATTGAACTAACTAAAAGTAAACTATCTATTGTTTTTAATAGTTTAAATATTTTTTTATATCCGGTAATTTAAATCCGCCCCTTTGTTAAGGCTACTCAAATATGAAGATTGTAAAAGCATGTATGTACGAGTATGTATAAAATCAACCGTTATCATTATACACATTTTTTGGTTAATAATCATTAGAGATTTATAGTAACTTCGTTCGCTAACAAAATGCCATGTAAGCTTATGTGAACAACACCATTTATATGTTTCGATATTAAAGCAATTGCCCATCTATTCGCATCTCGTGTCACGTTCCAAAGGGAACAGTTGTTTCCAATGTTAACTCGTAAAACTTGTTCGTACGTTATAACAAAGCTAAGACTTATACTTGTCGTTTTCAGTACAAATATTTCACAAAACTTTATAAAGTTTCTTGAATTAAAATTGTAGCAAAGATTTTAATAATAATTATGTTTGAGCTACTTGACTGTCTCATGGGTAGGTGTTTTTGGCTAGCGCGATTACTGATCGAAAGGTCCTTGGTTCGAATTCCGGGTTGGGCACTACTGCATTTTTCTATATTTGAATTTCTGGTAGTGGCCTGAAGTCTGGATAAGTGCCAGGTATACGACAATATGCTCACTGCCTATTCCATTATGGGACGTAAACGTAACTGGGGAAACGATAGAATGTCCTACATTCTTCTGCCAACGCCTTGAGGTATTGTAGGTGTAATTTTATGTGGAAAAAATATCTTTAAATACAATTCAGATATATAACAGTGTACATAATGTTTACTGGTTTACAAGATGTCTGGTCTGCCTTTGACCACAATCTACATACGATATGATTGACCTATCAGTGTTAACTTTACTACAATAATTAGACCTGCACATCTTAGAGTTCTTTAAAACAAATGTTTTCTAAGGCGCGTGAAATATACCAACCTGCATTTGTCCAACATTGCAGACTCTGGCCTTAACCCTTTCATTTTAAGAGGAGGACCGTATCCCACAGTGTGGGACAAAAAAGAAAATGTGGACGTAAATAACATCTAGATTGTGTGATGCTTGGTTTACATACAGCTATGATTTTCTGTAAACCACTAAAATGAATATGTAAGATGTATATCGCCTTTATTATATAGTTTTGGAAATACGGGCCTCTATCTCTGCTAAATACAGAATAACTTCAGTCTTGTCAGCACAAGGAAAAATCCTTTGATATATTGGGTCGTTATTCGCGCCATCTTCTTGGGAGACTTGGATTGTTAATCGGGCCATTTGTCACGATCATGCTTGGTATTCACTGCAAACGAACGATTCAAATTGCGCGTACAATTTCGCACGGGAATCACTCGCGACGTTGACGAGCATTATAAAAGGGAATCAGTTGTTAATTTGGCTTGTTATCAGATAATTGGATTTAGATTTTTAGTAACTCGAATGTTGTAGTAGTGACTCGGTGTCTGGATATGTGCCTAGTGTATGACAATAGACTGTCCATCCATTCTATAGTGAGACGTAAAACTAAATGATTAAACATGGGACAATATCTGCTACCTCTTCTGGGATTACAGACGTCACGTTATGTTATGAAATACCGTTACCAAATATACCGAATATACTTGTTACCCAATATCAAGTTTATGTAAAAGATGCTTAGGGTTTTTTTTTATAACACAAAGTCACTAACATATTTACATAAACACAGTTCTACGTAAAGACAGTACCACACCTATGTGATATAAATTTGCGAAATTGAGTCAAGATTCTGTGTCTGGTTTAGTTCGATAATACTAGATAATGGTAACACAGGATTTTGGGCATATAAACCAGCGTTAAATTCTCGACAATAGCACAAGCTTAAGTTCACTTAATTTACGATTCCAAGTGTTCCAGCTATCCATTCCTCCAGTACCTCCATTTCACATTAAACAAGCTCTGTTAATACGTAGTAAACAACTATACATTGGCAATTATTTATGATATATTTGACTGCGTTGGTGGCAAGCGCGACTGCCGAACAGGATTTCCTGGGTTCAAATCTTGGGTCGGACACTGCTGGATTTTTCTAACTTAGATTGTTTAGTAGTGGCTCGTAGTTCAAAATGTGTCCGATGCATGGTAATAAGCTCGCCATCTATTTCATAGTGGGACGTAAACGTAACTGATGAAACGTGCAAGTGTACTGCAGTCCCCTGCCTACCTCTTCGAGGATTACAGATGTGATGTTACATTACGTTATTATTAACTAGCATAAAGTTTATAAATGTGCATTTTTTGTTCTTTTATATACACATATTATTATGTAAGAAAAATCTAACATCAGAAGTGGGATGAAACAAACACAAACATTTGATTATAATAATAAAATTCTGATGTAACGGTAAGATGAATAAATGTTTTTTAAACAATTTCAACTTTGTTAACAGGTATCCGTCGTCCGTTAAGTGTAAGAGCGAATTTTCTGGACGTATCAAGATTAAAAGTCGTGTCAGGTGGAGAGGCGACTATGCCTTGCGAAGCATACATCCCCCCACCGCCAGACGTGTTACTACTCGTTGCGTGGTACAAGAATGATGTACCTATTTACAGGTAAGCTATTTTATCAGTAATACCACAATTCCGAGGAAAAATCCGTATATAAAACAAACTCGTATACCTAATTGTTTCAATATGACTACTGTAATTGTATTATAACTATTGTATTTCGAACTGCCAGTCAGTTTAGAGATATAAATATACCTGTACTATTTATAATACCTATGTATGTAGTGTGATCGTTAATTGGAATTCGAAGGAGGATAAATATATATTTTATATGGATCTTATTATAGAAAGAGTCCAGCGTAATTTCGCCAGGTCGCCGGTCTATCATTCTATACCTTATTTCTATTTTCGTTCATTATCAAGATACACTTTATATGTAGCTCAATATACCTTTTAACATTTTAAGAACATTTCAAAACCACAATAAACGAATATGTCATCATTTATTTCATTTGTGACTCAATGAAAGTACTGCCATTTACCATTTATTTTGTACTGTGATTGGTGAAACAGTATAGTAGTTAGTTCGTTAAAACTTTAATTTACAATGCCAAGAAGAACATGACCTCACTTAGGTAATAGAAGTCAAGAACATGTGCGACGAACTACGTCACATGCTAACCACACTGATGAGTACAAGACCCACAGAGCATGAATAGTCGCATTGGCATGTCAGAATTGCGTTTTAGAGTGACGGAAAATTAAGTGGATACGCTTTGAGTGATACGAGTTCGTGCACATCGAACACAACAATAGCAAACACGACATGATGCAATTCAACGATGCCGCAGAAACGGTGTTCCTGTGTTTCTGCAACGAGCTGCATTCCACTGCGATTCGAAAACTGATTATTATGGTGCCGACAAATCTGTATCCATTGACTTTCGCTTTAAAACGTAAAATTAAATTTTTGCGTATGTACAATTCTATCATAGAAATATTGTTCATCAGAAAGCATTAAATTGCTTCAATTTTTTCGTACCGAAGAATTTAGGGAATTTTTTTGGTTGTCTCTTAATGTTTAGTTAATGAACTTTGGTACATTATTTCTACCTAAAGCGTTACGAAGTTCTCCAGGTTAGCTAGTGTAAAAATAAAAACTGGACTGTGAAACCACAAGCTTTGTCCTGATTTTTGAGATCTAATAAAAATTTGTTATGAATAGTAGGTTTTATCGTAACATAAAAAATATAAAACTGCCATTATTTATTTATTTTCTATGGCACACAAAACAGAATACAATTAATTACGTATTTCGAGATATTAAGCAATAATTAGAATAACTAGATTATTTATTTTCCTATCCTATGTGTACCTACACATCAAGGTAGAATGGTGAAACAGTAGTGTAAGTAAAATAAAATACAAAATGACATTAAATTAAATTAAAAATTAAATTAATTTAAAAGTAGGAAGAATTGAATCCTAGAAATTGTTGTGTTTTACATAAACTAAGCAATGATTAGTTATAAGGATTGGTCAGCCTTGTTAAGAATAGCAATAACTTATTTCTTGAATTTATGTACTTTGTAATTAATGATGTCTAAGCTAATCATTGTTTTTAATGACTATCGTTATATAGGCGACACATTCTTGCAATAGGTTTATATAAATAAGTTTTGTTTTTATAAACTTTCAAAACAAAAGGATCGCGAAAAGGTCACGGGACCTGGGTTTGATGTTTAAAAGGATCGAAGAAACAAGAACTGGCGAGTTTATTAAACCATGCAAAATTTTAAACAAGTAAATCATTTCGTGATATCTACGACGAGACTCCAGAGACATAGTGTGGAATTTCTGACTAATAAATTATGACTGCATTCTTTTATTTTTTTAAATGGAGTCTTTCACACGGAAAATAAGTATAGCTGTTCGAGTACCTGCAGTTCTTTAGTGCTGTTTACTTATTATAATTGTTAGCTAAATACATATTATAATGGAAACAGGTTTCTTGGGTTAATTAGCGGTGAACTAACAATCGATTGCTTAGGAGTCAACGTCCAGTAGCATGACGCGATACTGCACGGTGTTGAATTGAACTTTTACCATGATATTTTGACTTTGTATTACAATATAACCTTATACGTACATCGCTCTTCATTTCAATTATGTCCCAATTCCAAAATTATTACTGAAGGCTAGTATAACGTTTATTGGCTGAAGCATAAAATAGGGTGTTGGTAGAAATTCGGCTTTTCTGTCTTTGATAGATAGATCTCTATCTCTGTGTGGCAGATGTGTCTGTATCTGGATTTCACAGAGGTCTAGTTTCGTTTTCCTTCAACTAATCTACGGTTTAATAACATAGCTATAAGCCATGTCCTGCTACTAAATCAGAACTAAACGATCGACCTGTCGGTTGTGGAGGATATGTTGGTGAGATTGGTGGTTGGTGAGTCATATTCCGTCTTCTTCTTTCTTATCCGTATCCTAATAATTCGTAACACCTGAAAGATTAGATCTGTTAACAAACAAGACGCACTTCAGAAATGTTGCTATTTGTACATCCTAGAAAAATTGTGTGTGAATGTTTTTCACACAACCACATAAATTTCGAAAATACAAAAGATGACATCGGATTAAATAATTCGGTAGAAATAGTAATGTCACTAAGCTCGAGATATGCGACTCAAAACCAAAAATTCATCTACAGTGTTTGTTATTTCACATAATTAAAACATTTTATTATTTAAACATTTAAATTAAACTTTTTTATTTTCAGTATACATTTCATAATTTCATTTTCACAAATTTAGCTACATAAATTATGGTTTATACTTTGGCAACTTGGGAAGAGGGAACTGAAGTTATAATATTTTGAGGACGTTCTAAATATTCGGTTGTGTCTCTATTACGGGAGATTAGAAAGGTTCACAAGTTTCTTTATAAGATTTTGCAAGATTATTTTTACTCCTTTTCTTCATTTAAATATAAGATTGTTTATACACGAGAACCGAACTGAATCCGAAAAATATGATTCTAGAAAACTCGAACCTAAATCATATATTGCTTACGCAAAATTAGCCCCGGATTCAATGCGACCAACCTTTTTGTGGTTTTCATATGAGTTTCACAGGTTTTAAATTTGTTTGCCATTTCGATCTTTCTCTTGTAAAGTATCTTTTGTTTTCACATTAGGATAAAAAAAATTGTTTTTTTTATTTATCGCTTCTTGATTTTTATTATATCATACGTGAGGTTGCTAGCTAGATTATTTATTAGTTTATATGTAAATAGGTATGGTCTTATTCTTTGATTTATATAGTTTTTATTCATACATTTTTATTTCGTAATTATGTTGGGATGCCTTCTAAAATGCTATCTAACACTAAATAATTTACATTCTATACTATGACAACTAATCAGTTGATAAATAACATGTATTAAAAAGATTTTCTACTTTGTTTCTAATATATAAAAATCTTGTGTAAGAGAGTTAGCATTCGAACTCCTTCGAAACAGCTTGATCGATTCCCATTAAATTATTTGTGTATTTTTTGTAGGTTTGAGAATATACTGGAGGCTAGTTTTTACACCTTTAAATGATAAGGGTGGCCCTATAATGAAACCTATTTTGTTATAATTTTTATTGTAAGTTATTGGATTTGGCAGCGAAAAATACATGTGACCCCAAATGTTTACCTTTCTGCCATCTCCTTCGATTTTTTATTTTTGTGCTTGTGTGAGAGCAATGTCTCACTTATAATTTCAACGTTGTTCGTTTTTATAACATTTAAAACATTCAAACACATATACATACATACATATCTTCACGCCAGGTCCCTTTGATATACTTGTGTTTTTTCTTATTGTATCACAGATTTGAATAACTTAAAATAATTCCTTATCTTTTTTATACCATTGCCATTGTGTATTACAAAGCAGCGGGGGTAAAAAAAATGTAAATTGATTTATGCTTTCGGTTGATAAAATGGATTTATCCGTTTATAGAATTTTTGCAATTATACTGAAAAATGAGTAAAATGGAAGTTGAAAGATTGTGTAAAATTTCGTAGGTTTAGTAGTTATCTATACATCTAAAACCTTGATAATTAAAAATAAAATTGAACTGTTTATTGGTAGTTAGAAATACTTTCCCTAACATAGAAAAATTAGGGTAGACTGTATTGAAATGTACAGGCGATTTTCATGCCCACTTATAAGCATAGTTATATTTCCTAACATTCACAATTGTTTTAATTTTACACGTGACACACCAGTGCAGATCCATGAAAAAATATATTACTTATTGGGTTCAGTGTTACCACTAGTGGATGCGGACCATCAATTGTTACTACTTTATTTTATGGGAAATTCGTATGCAGAAGTTGTACCAGCGTTGTGCTATAACTTTTAGCTTTACAACGTTTGGTCAGGATTACTTCTGTAGGGTCCGCTAGTTTTATATAACATACTATCATCATCTTTTTCATCTTCAGTCTGTTAATAGAAATGAAATTTAAAAGTTTAAAGCACCATAACTGTTCTCACAATAACATACATGTGACTTCATTGGAACTGCCCTGATTCTCAATCTGATAATCTGTGCATATTTTATACATCGCTCAAGCGCGCATTCGTTATGCATGGAAGCTTCAGAATATCAAATTAGTTTCACGTAGGCACTGAAGCTACGTATACGATTAAATGGATGCTCGAGCGTCTCTCATATCACCCAGATGTTTAAGTTAGAACATTATGGTATACAGGAAATATTTCTCATACTGCTTAGTTCTTATTACCTTAATAAAATAGATTACAACGAGTAAAAGAATTCAAAACTTCGCTCTCCTGTGTGAAGACAGGGGTTCCTATATAACAAGGCCTTAAAAAATTTAAGGCGTTGGTGATTTCATTTCTATTCTATTCCTATTATATATATATATATATCTATTTCAAGTATTCTAAGAAATCAATTTTTAATAATTGCCATTTGAATTTATAACTTTAGTGATACTGAATAATACAGTACGTTTATTAGATCGCCGTTGCTTGTGTTTCGGTTCTTTTCGTAGTATAAATAAATTGTAAGGAAATATTTTAATTGTTATAAAATTAAAATATTTTTGCTAAAACAAATTGTTATAATATTAAAATAGTTTAACCGCCATTCGTTTTTCAAACACAATAGATAATTTTTATTTTCTTCAATAACCAAAATATTCACTAGAAATAATTTCAACATTTGCCATATCCGCTAGTAATTACATAAAATTAACAAAATCACGTTTTCTATGGTGCGCTTTATGTTCAACAACAACCAATACGTTTTTAGTTTTTCATGCTCCGAAATACAACAAAATCTGAAATTGTTTATAATTATTTATTTATGCGTTACTGGATAAATTTGCATACGATACTTCTCATTTGCTCTAGGCTTTTTTACCCTAATATGTTAAGTGTCACGGACGAGATTGTGTCACAGTAAATCATGTTTTACAGTGTTTACGCCCCGTGGCATGTTTATGGATTTGTTTCATGACGAATGTGTCAGTTTTAGGCACATTTATACTGTTCATAGCTACTCAAAATAAATAATTTATGGTTGGATAAAAAATCACGTTGACTGATACTGCCATTTTGTTTTGACCGCATGTTTTCACACAAAAAAAAACCGGAACAAAGCATCGCATTTGTTTCAAATGCTTGTTGACGTAACCTCACGCCTGTAATCCTCAAAGAGGTAAGTAGAGGAGTTGTAGTACACTCTCATTTTCACCGGTTATGTTTAACTCCCCCTCCCATCATGGAATAGGTGGTGTGTAGGAGCATTTAGTTGATTCGTCTAGAAATATCTTGATAAATCACATCTATTCATATTGTGTCCAATGTATAATTTAATAATGCTTAAAAACAAAAAAAAATTGGAAACGAGTGTCTTATAATTATCGTCCGATATATTCATTCCGTCCATTGATCTACACACCTGTAGTGTTATACATCTGTAGTCTAGTATCTGTCGGTCCATATAATTAATTGACAAAACTCGTGATAGTAAAACTGGTATGTTTTCTGATTTAATGACCCAATCTCTTCTTTTTTCCTTGATTTTGTGTATTTCTTTTTCTGTCTCACTGTAGGTATGTCGTTCTATAATTCTGATAAGGAACGATCTTTATGAGAAGTATACAGTGAGAAAATCTGAATATGGATATGATAGGCTGTTCGATATCGATAAAGCTTATTTTAATCTAAAAAAGACGTGCGTACGTATGACCATACGAGAGAAATGAAAACTCAGCCTAATATAACAAACATTACATTTATGTCATTTATACATGTTCGGATGAACCGGACTAATAGCTAATAATTTTAAATACGTAAAATAATTTATTGTTAATTTTTTAATCATAAATTTATATATTATTTATATATAAATTCATAAAAATATTTCTAAAGCACGTATCACTCAGAATCGTCACACTATCAGCGAGTGGCAAACACGGAACGCGAAAAATTGTTTCTTTTATATGAAACGGCATTACAAACGCAGTTGGGCCACCTGATAGTGAACGGTCACTGGCCACCGTTGCTTATAGATATTTAAAGTATCTGAGGTATTTATTACCCATGTGTTGCCTCCCTCGAAGGAACTTTTAATGGTGTAATACAAGAAAACCATTAATGTTACAATAGGCGAATTAGCCCGGAGGTATCTGATCACGGCCTACCTAGGTACAGCTACTTGCTCTGGCCGTCTGCGGATAGCAGCATAGGCG
>DWTO01005953.1:0-10362 GCA_018244755.1 Jemadia pseudognetus
CTATTTGGCACTCGGTGCTCTCTGCCTACCCCGCAAGGGACCCGGCGTGATGATATGTATGTATAGTAGAAATGACCAACTTCATTATAATATCATGATGTATTTTTGATATTAAATTTCGCTCGCTGTTAATCAAACGATTGTAAGGAAACCTACCGTAGTTATTTCCATAGTATTATTTAAGGCGTGTGATGTCTGCCAATCCCCAATAAGCCAGTGTAAGATTGAACGGCCTGGATTTTTCTCATACTACGAGGAGAGTTATGTCCAACAGTGGACTGATAAAAGTGGTGGAGATGTTGACAAACGTAAATATAATGATTCAATTTATTATGGTTACATTAATTAGGTAAAGTTTGATATCTCTATTGGTCTAGTAGCGAGTAATCCTAACAGCTGAAGTTGTGAAGCTGAACCCTGCAAGTTGTGGGTTCGACACCCAATTAAGTTACATATTGTATATATATCTGTGTGAACTGTGTAAGTACCATAGCCCGCGCTCTAACTACATAGTTTAGTATCAAATAACCTTTTGTGAATTATATAGATATGAATTGGTAATATTATAAGACGCGTTTGAGCGTTGTTCCAAGATATTTTATTAATAGTTTCCAAATAAATCCGGATATTAATTTAAGGGACTATAATAGTAATTGAATATTATTTATCAATATAATTACATAGTAACTGATACGCTATGCCGGAATATAAAAGGTGGACCACCCCATAACTACCCTCGAACTATGAAGACCGATAATTGATAGCAGGTGGTGTGAGTCATATCCAAACAGGGGTTGAAAACCAATCGGAAGTTATTTTCCAAGACAATGGACATTATGACCGAAGGGCCGCTCCTTATCACGGGGTATTTATCAGCATCCGTCGAAATTGGGGTCTAATTTTATATCGGAATGTTGGCATGAAATTTTTGCTCTCACGTTTTGATGTTGAAATTAATTCGTGAAAGGAAATTATTTAAAAAAAAACTGAATATCAGCACAAACCGAATATCAGATCGAAATTTTATCCTGTGAATGACAAAAAAAGAAAAATGAAAAATTAATAATTTTACATTTTGTAAATGGTTACAAATAGTTTTCACAAAATTCATTTGCGTCAAATAAATATCGCCTGTAAGAAGCGTAATGAGCAAATTAAGACAATCTACAAATACAAATTATGAATCGAATCACAAAATATACTCAACAATTTGAATCATAATACAACGTTACACAATATTCCGCCACTGTGATTCTTGCCCCGAATACAATATTAACTTTATGAACTGTAATCATTAAACTTTGTACTCTATTTACTTGAAATAATTATTGTTACGGCACAATGTTGACGTACCCTTAATAACAATAACAAAGAACTTGATGTTATAGTCGTGTGGCCCCAGGAGTTGTAATTCAGTATTTGAATATTTACGCCCTTTTGATAATAGCGTTTGCGTTACAATTAAATTTATACTATAATATAAATAATGTTATACAAACTTGACGTTGACTATTCAATCATTATCATCAACAATCTTTTTATCGTTCCACTGTTTGGAATTGTTGAGAAGGCTTATCAGCTAATCTGCAATGTTTGTAAAGTCGATGAAACTCGATGAGACAAATAATATATTAGAATAACTTACACACAGCTACCCAAAATTAGGTAAAATCCATTCCTTAATGACCAGAAAGCTTTGGTAATAAAACAAATAGGTTCTTTACTAAATATATATTTTACGTATGTATACATTTATGTAATTTTATATCTATGTATATACCAAACACTCATTCTCATAATACAAATTGCAGTTGGATATGGGAATTGAATTTAATACCCTTGATTTTATAGTCGGGGCCAGTAACCACTGTAGGTACAAATACGTCGGTGAATATAGAAGAGTTATTTTTTATTTCATAATAACAGTTCGTTATTTATTAGTGACTTACGATAATAAATTGCCTTATCAAATATGTCCGATAACCTCAAGTAAAACAAACCATTAAGTGTAGTAGAAGGGAGCTTATTCAATTAATTGATTGTGATATATAAATATTACTAACGATTACGTAACATTGTAAGTAACGCCTGTAATCACGAAAACGTAGGCAGAGAAGTGCAGTTACACTCCGATAATAGGATAATATAAATTTATATCTACTTAAAACGAAAACAGATGTTATAATTCTTACTAACTAGATTTAAAACTGGCCACGCTCTGATAGTATATTAAATGTATCACAGTACGATACAATTGTTCGAGAAATTTTATTTTATTTATTTATTTATTTATTTTCTTATAATTTACTACCTCTAACATTACAGGTTTGCCCCAATTCGATAGGGTAGTTTTAACAACTTAACAATCTATAAAAAAAAAAAAAAATAAAAAAAAAAAAATTATATTCCTACGTCTGCCGTTGCTGCATCACGTACACGCTACTGGAGAGATCTCAATAATTTTGTTTTTGTTTTATTCTTTAGACACTTTGTTTTTATTTTTATACAAAAATATCACAATATAAATTTATTGGAAATATATTATAATTTTAAGAAACTACACTTGTTAACGATTTTTTAAGATTATTGAAATATAGGTACTGTTATCTTCAATAGTTCTTTGTTTTTTTAATGAACATGAAATATAATAAAGCATGATATAACGCAGTCGAAGTCGCGGATATCAGCTAGTTAGTGATGAAAATGTTGTCGTTATAACAAAGCTTTCCAATGTCATCCTGAATAATTTACGAATATGGTAATTTAAACATATTATTATTAACACATCACAAAACACATTAGATTTAAACAAAATCTAATAACGATCAAGCCATCTAATCCCATCCTGAATAATTTAAGGATGGCCATTATTATATATAAAGATCAAAAAGTAAATATGGGATCACTGTGTAGTTTATCATTGTCAAATTCGTAGTCACCCCTGTCCACGCTTCGCGCCGCACCGCGCTCAGTTCGGCGCTCGCGTTCGGCTAGACCGGAACGTTTTGACGAAATTTCGTACGATCCACGGAAAACATTCGCGGTGCGAACTTTCCGCCAACTGATTATTGTGATTATAAGAGTGCGTGCCCAACTGAGTTCGGAACACTCGGGTAAGTTCATTAATTAATCGCTCGCGTGAATTTGATTAGTCTTTTATGTGCGCGTTTATATACGAGTGTATAAGGCGTGTTATTTTCAAAAGAGGTTGTGTTTTAACAATATAATTACGAGTTTTATTTAGTATATATACAAAGATAATAATTATAATTTAATTAATGATTGTTTGCAGTATATTATTATAAATAAATGTTTTACGTATGTAACCATTAACAGAAAGTTGATTTTTGTTATTTTTTTGTAGGGTCTCTATGATTTTGTTCTATATTATGAATTTAGTATAAGTATTGTACAATAATGCATAGATATTACAATATTGAAATAATGTACAATGTTAATTGGAAATAAATAATTAACATCTATTTTTTACGCTTTACAATAAGTTATTAGTGCAACTAAAGATTATATCGACTGTAACAGATAAATTGTTTCTCTTTAATTTGGGTTTCGCCCTCTTTCTTTACTATTCATTTATACATTCTTACTTATTCTATGATGATGATTCTAAATGAATGTATTTTTTATATTTACCCATGTATCTATTCAGAATAGAGTAATTTTTAATATAATAATAGCATAATATACTTAATAATACAATATTTAATACACAATATTTACAGTGTTATCGTTTGAAGAGGTGGAAAATAAATTTACTATAATAATTTTTTCAAATATATATTGGGAAATCGATAAATTATTATTTCCTATAACTAAGTGCATCAATTTCATACAGCAATATTAGAAATAAAATGTGAATATTCAGCGTAAATAAAAGCACCAGTAAACACAGTATTAAATTTATATAACTCAGCAAAGGGCTATAAATAACAAGGTTATTTATAGAATACCAATAAAATCTTTTATTCTTCCTACTTTCCTTGCCAATACATATTCGATTGTGTCGCGAAAATTAAATACATTTCCCGCGCTCCACCCTCATCCGTTCAAGCGTTATAAGAATACGTTATTTGTATTCAAACGTGAATAAATGCGAGAGCTTAATTTTATATGTAAATTCGAACGAATTTACGTGTATTTAAAAGTAGAACACCTTTTAAAATACATTTTCGTGAGAACGCAGGTTTTTCGGTTTGGTGAAATAATAAAATTTTCATCTTTGTTCTCGAGCTTAAATTTCTCAGTAGTTATTATAAATGGGTTTGATGATGTTTCTTTTTTCAGATGAAAACTTTACGAGAGTTGCATAAATAATATAAAATGTTATTATAATGGATATTAGGTACCTACTTCGGAACATATTTAGTTGTAACTACTTGACAATAGACAAAACAAGTAAGATAACCCTAACTGTATAATAATTTCTTACTAGCATCTGTTATATATATATCTCTAAAACTATGTTCAAACTATAGACATTCACTATTCGGTATACTGTAGTGTAACGTCTACGTACAAATTTGCAGGATTAGAATGTATATACATATCGTATTCAGTTCGCCCGGAGCAGTATCAACTCTACGCCTACACCGCAAGGCAATTTTTATACAAATTGTGTTTAGGTTTGAACGTTATGCGATGTAACAACGCGGAGGCTATCAACTTCGAACAGGACTGTACTACGTATTCACGCCTGTTAACACCGAAGGGGCAGGCAGAGGAGTGTAGTACACTCCCACGTTTCACCAGTTACGTTTACGTCTCAGTATGGAATAGGTGGTGAGCCTATTGCCATACACCGGGCACATATCCACGCTCCGAGTTCCTACTAGAAAATCTAACTTAGAAGCTTCCAATAGAACCCGACCCGGGTTTTGAACTTAGGACCTCTCGATCTATCGATCGATAGACTATACTAACCTATTCTGTTACCAGTATACTTACTGGTAACAGAAACACAATGATCGTCTTATTAATGAATTATATCAAATTAACTAACTCAATCGGATTATATCATGTTGAAAGTAGCAGGCTGAGGACAAGGCATTATGGCGCTCGTTTGGGGAGGCTCATGAGGGGACTTGAGACGCGGAATGTTGATATGGATAACCATGGGCGTACCCAAGTTCTGGGCTAGGGGGGGGGGCAAATCATATTTTTTTAAGCCGGGTTCAGCGCGCATGTTTGTCTGGCACAGTACCCTACACTAAGACACCTACACTAAATATTAAGTACATCCTGTATATATAAGGGAAACATCCACAGAATATCCTGCTAATGCTTTATAGGAACCTAGTTAAATAAATAAACAAAAATTAAAACAAAATAAGTATTTAAAAAAGAATTTTAACAGTAGATAGTAGTAAAGTATACTATATCCAGGGGGTAGCTGCCCCCCCCCCGCCCCACCCCCCTGGGTACGCCCATGTTTGTTATTGTAATAATAATAGTGATTGTGCCGGGCACCTACATGGTAATAGGCTTATCACCTATTCCATGGAATATTCCACTCTAATCACCCATCACAACTATTACATCACCTACTCCATGGGCGCATGAAAGGAGCCTCCCCGAGCGGCGACTATGTCTGATTAAGTAAGAACATATACTGCACGGCGCACCCCAGACATTGCGACTAAACCTTTCCCCGTGATGGCTGACCACTCACGATCTGCTACCGGACTCCACAAAGATTTATTCCATAATTTCAGGTGATATTTAATCTTAAAACACACATTTTATAAATATTACACAAATTTTATGAATATATTTGTTGACATCATAATATTATTTAAACTACCCCAAAAGTAAGTTTAATTGAATAAGAATGTTATGTCATACCCGTCTGCGCTATTGTGTGTCAGTAGATCAAGATTTATTCTACTTACCACGCATTTTCATTATCTATAGGGATCTTTTAAGAAGCGAAGGAAATTGGCAGATAGAAAGATATTGATAATGCAGAGGCAGCACAATCAGATTTTCATTGCAAACCCGCGCCGCCCCACCCTGCCGCCCCTAGTGGTAGAAATGAATACTTATTGCGAAAATGAAGGCGAAAGACGATTAATGAACGCCGCCCTCGATAAAACGATCCGCCGCGACTTAATTCCCTCTGAAAATATTCAATAAAACCTCAAAGAATGTCAAAGTATAATCAACTAACGCTTGGCAGGGAAAAAATATATATTTGGCAACTATATACGGTAGTACTTTGAAGAAATGATAATAAGTGGCCAAAAATGTAATATAAAAACCATTATCTGCGATTCTCTTCATTTTAATTTCGTACAGCAACGCTACCGCTTTAGGCCCTATTTTAATTAACAAGCACATTCTAATATTTCGTCGATCAAAGTAATAAAAGCAGCTTTCCCTTTGTTCTTTATTATTTGTTCATTCGTTCCTTCTTTTTTATTATTATAATCTACCATTCGGTCTTCCGGGACAACCACAAAATTTAAAATTGTCTTCGTAATATATTATGTATTATGGCAATTAAAATTTTCGTGTATTTTAACACAATCATACGTTATCTATTACCTAATATGAAGTATTTTATCCACGTCGGGGCGGAGTACTAAGCCCGGTGCCGTCAAGATCGCGGTATGTGGCAGTCTGACCCGGCAGGTCGCAGTATGTGGCAGTCTGACCCGGCAGTGCTAAATCCCCTGGCCGCCTCCAGGCAACTTCATAGGCGGTGCGAGAAGCTGTGCTGTTACAGGCATAGCCCCTCAAGGGAGGCTTATGTCCACTGCAATAGACTGGTGATGATAAGATACCTAAATATAAAGTAAGCTAAAACATCATCATTAGTTAAAACTCCTTCTTTTCATTTAACTAATTAAGTGTAGCTTAAATGCAACTTGTAGACACCAATATTTATATTAAAACTTAGGTTTATTTATGTTATCCTCGTTAAGATTGCTTATAGATAGGTGAAGTATTTTTGTCATTTAAAATGGCGATTGAACTGGTAGTCTTTGGGTCATGAAGGATCGCCAACTGTACAAACATTGTTAGGCTATATTACTTAATTTACAATGTGTACAACAAACTCAATAAACATACATGATTTATTTTTTCATCTATCATATCATTTAATCTGTTACAAAACCATACAAATCACTTTTCATGTACAGAGAATCAGACAATTATTTATTGCGGTTGAGATCTGAACGAGAGAAATGCTTATTATATTGACATTCAGGCTTATTTTGATCCGACTATGGCAACCACAAATGAGTGAGCTATTTACCGCCGAAATTTAAATACGATATATTTTAATTCGATTGAACGTCACATAATTTATTGTATGATTTTTTTTCCAGTCCTTTTATCTTTCCACTGTTGGAACACAACACAGGTATCTTCCTCTCAGAATGACAGAAGGCCAAGGCTGGCAAACTTCACATGCATTAGAAAATATTTTTTTGTAAGGTATACTCAGTACATAAATAAGTTTGACTTCTGCTGTCCAGTCCATTTAGCTAATATGCTATTATACGAAGGATCCATGTAATGGTGTAGGTGAAAAATAATACAATAAAATGAAGTATTAAAGTGGAAATTTACATATCTTTTAATGCTTTAACAACACAAATATTATACAATAACTGATTCTGCAACCTGGACCATCCTTCCGCAACTAAATCTTCAGCATTATCCAGCATTCTTCTTAATTCTGCATCATAAGATATCAATTTTGTGTGCGTTTTCAAGAATAAACTCAAGTACGATTGAGCTAGTTCAAAATCTTTATTACTACGCAACATAACTTCTAGCATGGACAAGAATTTCTTCATTACGTCGATCGACCCTCCTGCGTCAGGTGACAAACTTATCACCTCTGCTTCAATCGAAGACGAAGATATAGTTTTCAATTTTTCTATACAACTACCGTAAGATTCCTCAGTGTCACAATCCAGTAATTTCTTCGCAAAAACTGTTAATGTGGACAGTGTTCCAGGAATGAGTAGTTTGTTACTTCCGTCATTAGCTTTGTCTTTTTCCAAGTCAAATTCAAGCTCTAGGCTCGGTATGGTTGGAATAAAGAATGGTGCTGATTTAGGCACAGTAACAGGTGTTTTTGGTTTGTTTCGCCTCTTGACAATATCAAGGTTCAACAGATTTAACCATCTTGATGTTGGTTGTCCAGAAAGTGTGATGAGTTCTCTGCTAATTTGTTCAGGAGATTTGTATTCTGGCTCACCTAAGTCAATTACTCCTATATCATCAATGTCTGGTTTTTCCACCAAAGTGCTTGGTAGTTCTGTAAAACAAACAGTTAATAAATTGTAAAACTAACATTTCCAAAAGAACTACATATAACTAGATGTACACTGAAGGAATATCATTAACTTTAATTAAATGAAATCTTCAAATAAATAATATTGATTTGCACCAACTTACTTAATTTTGGTATATCCACGGTGCTTCTGTCAATAGGTTTGAGAAAGATGCGCTCATACAGTAGCTTGTTGGCCCACAGAAAAACACCCAGTTCACCAACATGGGTTGTTGCTAGAAAATCACCAGTCGGTGACATTGTTAGAGACGTGCATGGTTGTTCCACCTGAAGAGTCCAAAAAATGTAAAAATAATTATGTATCAGGCTTTTAACATAAAATTTTCTCAATATTGTATTGAGCAGTAAAGGTTTCTACTAACTACTGAGGTGCCTAATGTTTTGTGTGTTCTGCTACATGATTAAGCTTGACGGAATATATTGACAAAATGTACAAATTATAAAAGAAAGAAATCACTCAACTTTCTACAAAAAAAATATTAACAAATGCACTGTTATTAATATTTTTTTCTTTCAACTAGTTATAAGCCAACTTTGGACACAAATTACAAAGCGAGAATCAAGAGGGTTCATTATTTTAACTTGATTAGAATTATTTTATTTATTTATCATTCAATACTCACAGAAAATATATCCACTAACTGTGCACTAGGAATATCCCAAACACAGATTGTGCAGTCCATGGAAGATGTAATTAGCCACCTATGAAACAATAGACTGATTAATGTTAAGTAGGCAAAATTTTTATGTTGAATAACCTAAATATATGTACAAACCAAAATTCAAAAATTATATTACAATGCATTACCTGCTCTGACTATCAAAATCGATATCATTTATTTTCGCTATATGTCCCTCAAATTTCCTCACCACTTTCATGGTGTCTATATCAATGAGGTTGATGGAAAAGTCTTCATTTGCTAAAGCAAGCAAGCTGCTGTCTCTATGGAATTTCATACTGTTCACTGAGTCTTCTAGTCGCATCACATGATAGGGGGTTGTAGCTAAAAATATAAAACTACTTTTAATACACACTGACACATACTTGGTTTTATGTTTTCGAAATGTCAGATATCATAAAGTTTTTTTAAGTGAAGGTGTAAGTAAAATATGAAAACCATCCATTAAAACAAGATACACTGTAAAATATGTAGAGTACCGCTAATAAGCACTTCTAATAAGAACGAAATATAAATATTTGAATAACATTAACATCTTGAAATATCTTCACAAACAACCTTCAAACTATCATAAACCAACAGAGCCTGTGTTAAATTAACCAATTGGCTGATAAAAATAAACATATACTTATGTATATGTTTATTTTTATATATAATTATTATATACATATTATTCACTTAGAAAAGAATATTAGTGTCAACACACAATAGTCAGGTTCAATCACTACTGAATCTACAATATTTCAATTTATGATGTAACTCACTTGTTCTGAAGTACCAAAATTTCAATTTGTCATCTGCTCCCGCAGTAATAACTCTTTGGTTGCAGAGATCAGTTTCGACACCTCTTACTGCTCCCTTGTGGGCAAGCTTTTTTTCCTTTCCATAGTGGCCCCGATAAATGCCAGACTGCATATTGAACTTGTGGACTTGACCATTGCTGTAACCTGTAATTGTTAAATGTATTATTAATCTGTATTAATCACAACTGGATATGTAAAGGTTACAATTAACCCAAAAGTAAGTCAGTTCATATGTTGAATGTAAGACAAGCTAAAATTCTTACTTACATTAAAAAGTCATCAAATGTCTGAGCAATATTTTATATTAGATTTGAGCTTAACAAAAAACATTTAAAAAAGATGTTTTAGTTATTATGTTCTATAATAGAGTGACTGAGATTGAAGACACCTAATATAAGGTGTATTACTTTAATGTATACAGGGTTTATACTAACACAAACACACACACATATACACACACACACACACATACATACGCATGCAAGCACACACACACATCTGTACATACACACCCCATCACCTTATACCGCTAAGCACATTTTGTTCATTATTA
>DWTO01005954.1:0-10362 GCA_018244755.1 Jemadia pseudognetus
GTTTTACTATCGGAACGAATAAAAATTCTTTTTTAACACAACAGTTAAAACATTGCAAAACTTAATTGAACCATAAGACATTACAGCGTGCATGCACACGCTGTAATGCAGCCGGCCGCAACTCGCGCGCGCGCTCCAGCGCTGCCAGAGCCGTCACCATCACAGCCACCTGCCCGCGCCGCTCTAACTCTGCTGCCGGGCCCATGGTGCACACCTGTGCAATGTCCCACCTGGCATTATATTTTCAATGTTATAGTTATTGTAACTTGACAAAACTTGCCACATAGTATATATTTATCAGTTTTGGTGCAAAGATAAAAATACAGCCCTTGACCTCATGATAGGATACTGGACAGGATGTCGATAGAGGCGACTAAACAATGTGGTAGCAGATCACTATGTAACTCTGCCTGCCTAGGCATGGTGACATGCTCTGGCTACTGACATACAGCAGCGAGAAGCCATACTCTGTAATTGCCAAACCCGCAAGCCCAGCATTGGGTTATGAGCTAAAAATCCTCAGAGGAGATCTCTGTCCAGGAGTGTATTTAGATAGATTGATAAACATGATGAGGCACATTTCAATGGGTAGATTATTAAACTTTACTATACAATTATCATAAGGGCTAAAAGCAGATGTTGTTTAAAATAGGAATCAAATACAAATCCGCAAACTTTTAAAGAACAAAATCTAGTGACTAATACCCGACAATGTTTGATGCTAGTTCGTAGAGGTCTCTTGCAGCGGGTACGTCTTGTAGGCGACGACCCATGCCCACGAAGTGCGAGCCCTGCCCTGGGAACAGTAGTACACTGCTTTCCTCGGGACGCGTCTTTATTCGATTGTTTTTAGCGTCTAAAGGGCGCGTCGCATATGGCTCTGTTGCCCATTGCAGTTCTTGCTCTGTCGGTGCTGTCTCTCCAAACGAGCTGGCATCCTTTATCAGACGCCTCAGCGGTGACTCTTTGTTGCTGGCTTCTACATCGACGTTTTTACGCGATTCACATCTCATACGCAGAATATAAAATTCTCGCGCCGTGCGGCATGCGCACGCCCGGCATATAATAGATTGCATGGGGTGTAGGTTATAGAAGTAAAATTGAAAAGACTAAAAATTACATATAAGACGAGAGAACAATTAAAAAGATCTACAACACCTTGCTAAACTGCAAGTAAACAATTGTTTACATACTCATAATTATGCTTTATTTTAGTAATATACGATGTCCATGGTGATAATGACATGACAATGACAGCGGACGTAAGTTCTAAAGTTTCTGTCAAAAGGTGTGGAAACAACAACACTTAGGGTGCATTCCACTAAGCATTCACAACGATCACGCTCTTTACCACGAATTTTAACGTTCCACTAAGGCACGAGCGTTGAAATCGTAAACCCAAGTGGAATGGATTATGGGGCGTTTAGAACGTGAAGTTAACAAAGCCATAGTCGTCCACGCTAGCGAAGGGCGGGTTAGAAGATTTCACATGTCTTGGATTTACGCTTTGGAGACTTTAACTCTTTCATCAATTAGTACTTGACCTATTTGGTTAAGATAGATGGGTATTGGCCTCCCTCCAAAATATTGACGTACTTTAGAATGAATTCCTACAACGGCATAAAAATTTGAGTATTTTAATCTTATTCAATCTCGTATAGTACTAAAAAACAATTACGGACTAACCGTTATATGTAGAGTCTAGCAACGTATAGACGACAATGTTATATGTATAGATAGACTAGCAATGACGACTAACAATATGATGTCTATATAGAGTAAATTTATTACATATTTGAGATAATGACAACATAATGTATTTATGTTGTATTTATTGTTTAAAAAAAGAATGTGAAGAATTTGCACCAAATTTTATTCTAGCAACATTAGTCATAACACATCAATGTCATCAATAGCAGAAATCGTAGTTTCACAGCTTACCGATATTATACTCTATCATTAAATCATTTCCAATGACGTATATATAAAATGTACTTTAGGTTGGGTAAAGAGAAATTTCAATTGGACCCATAAGTTTACCTACATTTTAATTGTTATAAAAGCACATTAAAAAATTAAAGTCTATACGAAGATTGACAGGAAATACTGTGGAAATTCGCACATACCTTCGCTGCGAAATCTTTTGCATCTGGTAATTACCATACACCTATCAGGTAAAATTGACTTAATTTTGAATTTCTATGGTCAATAATTTGACATTTTAATTTTGAATTTATATTTCTGATTAGACTTATCATATTCCATATCATCCATATGCTGTGTAAATCAAGTCCATACATGTAGGAATTGATTTCAGTTGAAATAGATAATTGTCGTGCGATTAATTAATTGATATTGATAATATAAAAGTACATAGTGCATTTGGCACTTATTATCGAAACAAAGATTGTTTTTGGATTACATTTAAAATTTGTGTAGGTTACTTATATTAAACTTTAGTGGTGATGATTAATTATAATATATAATTATGTTAAAAGAACGAAATAAGGGTTAGGTATGTCTCAATATTAAAAAACAAACTATAACATATGTTTCAGATTTATTAACATGGCCCGGGGACAGCAGAAAATTCAGTCACAGGCGAAGGCAGCAGAAAAGCAGTCAAAGATGAAGAAACAACAGGGTCACAGTGCCACTGACCAGAAAAAAGCAGCACAGAAAGCTCTAGTGCATGTCTGTGTTGTATGTAAGGTTGGTGGAACCTGTTCTTTAATTGTCACAAATAATATTTTTTTTCACATCCCGTCACAGATTACATGGAAAATTATATTATAATTTCTGAGTATAACTTACAAGTAGTAACTTTTTTGGCCATTATTTTCATAGTGAACCCTTGTCCATGACTATTTTATCTTGAAACTTTTCAATAGTTAGAAAATGTAAACAAAAAAGGTTTCGAGATTCATGAACACTATACAATGATGACAAGATTTTTAAAAAGTAACATAACAGTACACTTGTAATCTTCGAAGAGTTAGGGAGAAGAGTGTAGTTTAGTCTCAAGTTTCACTAGTAATATTTACATTCCACTATGGAATAGGTGGTGAGCCTATTGCCATACACTGGGCAGATTTCCAGACTCCAGGCCACAACTAGAAAATCTAAATTGGAAGTATCCAGTACTGCTCATACCAGGGATTTGAACCCAGGACCTCCAGATCGGCAGTTGTGCTTATGTTCTGCATAATTTGATTAAGCAACAGAAATTTTAAAAAGTGTAATGATACTAAACATTTTAAATGTCTTATGAAGTAAGTGTGTCCAACTGCGTGAGGTGGAGAGAGAGGATATGAAAGTAGACCTCACAATCAGATGGGATGGGAAACCTATTTTAAATATTAGTTGGTGTTTCAGGAAAGATAATATAGATTATTTCATTGTTTTGACCTATATATACATCCTAGCTGATTTCGGCTACGGAGACTAAACTTCGTACTTATACACTATTGTGTTGAGCTCTTATATGACTATTATAATATGAATATTATATCTTATTTGACCTAATTGTATTACTATTTGTTACAGGCCCAAATGCCCGACCCAAAGACTTACAAACAACATTTTGAAAATAAACATCCCAAGAATGATCTACCGGAAGACTTGAAGGCTATTTAAGATATTCTTCATTTACTGATGAACACCAGTGATTTGACAGTAAAAATGATTGTATACTAATAATAGATGTTTATATTCTTGTTTTAAGAACATCCAACGATAGCTGTGTCATGATCTGGTGTTTTGTTTGGAAATGAGAAAATCACCATAATTTAGTATTATCACTTATTTAATTCATAAGATATGTAATATTAATCTTTGTTTTTATTGATTTTGCATTTGTTATGTCAGCCTGCTCCCAAAATGGTATAAAATATTAATAAGCCAAAATAATCACTTTATGATAGACAGACTTTCTGATATTCTCTCTTTTCATTCTGTTCTTCGATGTTCAAAGCGACGCGATCATCTTTTGTGGTCGTCGTGATCTAAGAATTGATTAAATATATATACATATAATACAACTTTCTGTGGGTTTATTTTTAATGACAAATAAAATTAGAGTCCGATTTGTGGCCTGCCCACCCTCGCTATACACTACATCTTTTCGAAAGATTCCACATGACCGCATTCTGTGCATGTTTGCGAGTAGACATCAGCGTCGGCGTCGTACTGCTCGGGGCCAAATGTGTGTGTGTGCACGGTGTGCGTGCGGTCGAACAGGCTCGAGCGCACATCCATGCGTAGCGCGCGCAGACGGCGGCGCTCGGCCGTGCCGGCGGCCCGCGCCGCTCGCTCGCGCCGCACCTCTCGCTCTTGCTGCAGCGCCTCCTGCGAGCCCCACACTTCGATCGCACGCGCCTCCACTTGAGCGCGTAGGTAAAGGCGCATTTCGGCGAAGCGTGAGCGATGCGGGTTACGGCGCCGGATGCAGCGTAGGGGCGGTGGCCGCGCGTCTAAGTCGCAATCCTTCAGCAGAAACTCGCTCTTCGCTTCTGTCCGAGTGATCAGCGAGTGCGCCTCTTCATCGTCCCTGTCAACGTCTCGATCGATTTGATAATGCAACGGAAAAACTAGACCGACGACACAAGTGCGTGTACTCATATAAATGTATCAAAAGTTGTACTCCATCGGTATGGCTAAAGAAAAATATAATATACAAAATAAATATTAAATAGTCAGTCATTTATCAACTTAATTACGAGTTTAATTACTTCTTTTTCTTAAAAAGAACAAGAAGAAGAGTTTAGTTACGGGTCGTACGGAATGTAAATGTAAAAACTGAAATTTATTTGGATTAGATCTCAAGGTTAGTGAGTTCTCATTGCAAAATGCCAGGTTTGTTTACATGCACAGAGGGGGTACTGAAATGATTTTAATATATGGTACTGCCACATAATCTCTGTCCCCTCCAGAAGAATGGGGATCGTAAGAAGTCCTTAACTCTGATAAGACAACAGTAGTATAGAAACAAATACTAGATAATAACCACCTGCATTCGTCACACACGCTGTAGTCGAAAGTATCTAAAAGGTAGGATTGCGGAAAAGGCAGATCGCAGTGTAAGCAGTGCGGTTGTTCAGTGTGATGCGGGTGCGGCGCCGAGGGCTGCACGCGGCGTCGCGGCGCCTCTTCCTCTGTGATCAGGAATCCGCCGCCCGATAAAATTGCCCGTGAATCGGGTTTCTGTACGGTTCCGGTCGTCGTGCTGCGGCATAATATTGTAACTTTATATTTGTGCACACTAGATACGGTAGTTAAAGATAAGTAATAAGTTCTGATGATAGAATGCGTACGAACTCCGGGCGCTGCACGAGGCGCGCGTCGCGTAGGGCGCGCGCTTTCTGGCGGTTGCGTTCGGCGCGGGCTTTTTGCGCCACTTTCACGGCGTCTCCGACTCCTGTAACTGGGGTGTCCAGCTCCCCGGTGCTAGCCATCTAGTATTCGAAACAGCTGTTTTTAATATATACAAAGCAATAATACGTGTTGCGGTCGTGGGCGCTGCCAGAATTGTTTTCAGGGAGGTGCATTTGCTTCCACACATATTATTAATTATAATAATAAATATATAATTAATTATACTTGTATAGCAAGTGGATAACAGAGTATTAAGTATTTTTTCTAACCATTCATTACCAAATATTTAGTTAGGTAAAAAATTTGTAAGTTTTTCTATGTATTTTCTTTTCGCCAGGAAGATGCAATTGCACCCCCTTGCACCCCGCTGCCGGCGCCCATGGTAGCAGTCTAAGTTAATTTATGTAGAAATTTGCAGCATCTGTATAAATTAGCATAGACAGTGGGAGAAGCAGTGCTCTGCAATCCCCAACCCACATTCTTAACTTTCCATGTGTTGTAAGGGTTTTTGGTGAGTATAACATGTCCCTATGTAAACAAATTATCATACATTTGATTACAAATGCATAAACTTAAGTCTACTAGGATTGTATTAAAGATAAGTGACAACAGATAATATTTAATTATCTGGACTTGTATTTAAACATTTATGTTTGTTTATGTAGTATTTTGATTTTGTCTAATTGTATTAATCAGTTATAAAAGCTACAAAAACAATATAAGGAAAAAAGTATGGTTACAAAAAAATATTAAAACACTTCCTTTTAATGATTTTCATTCATAATAATTTTTCTTTTTTAAACAATTCAGGTGGCTTTTCTTGCCAGTGATGTGGGCGATCACAAGGCTAATAATTGTGTGAGCAATTATAGCATCAGTGTTATATTCTGTATTCATCTCCAACAACCTATTTTTCTCTCCAATGTTCAATGTGAGTTGGCTATTAAAATGAGAACTGAAACGGAATAACAATAGTAACACTAATTACCAGTTTAGTTGTAAGATTTGGCCCCTAAGAGATCTTACTAGGTACAGATAGCAACATAATAGTTTCTATCAGTTCTGCTTACACATATATATAACATAACAATACAGCTGCATTTCCCCGAAGGGGTAGTAGAGGAGCATAATGTATATTATGCTCCTAATATCACACTAATTATATATCCCACTATGCAATAAGCAGTGAGCCTATTACCATGCACCGGGCACAAATCCAGACTACGAGCCACTACTAGAAAATCTAAAATAGAAAAATCCTATAGTGCCACACCCGGGAATCGAACCGAGGAGTTCCTGATCCGCAGTCACACTTACAATCAACACTACCAACGAGGCAGTCGATTAAAGTAAATTTTTCTAATTTAGAATTCTAGTAGATTTAGTCTGGATATGCGCTCAGTATATGAAAATACACTTACCGCCTATAATATAGTGGGACCTAAACGTAACTGGTCAAATGTGGGAGGATCCTAGATTACTCTGCCTACCTGTTTGGAGATTACAGGCGTGATATTATGTTTAATAAAATTTATTAGACAAAATAATACTGAGTAGCCTTTAGCAGTACACATACTATTCCATTATTATTTCCTTGTGTTCACCAATATATTTAAATTAAAATAATCAACAGCTTTTACTATCATTGTCTGTTTCTTTTGTTTATCTTACAGATGAAATATGTAGCGATCATTGCTCACCAGTTTAATCTAATTCCAATATCAAATTATCCGTGTAAATAAATGATATTATTTACTCGGTTATGCGCCTGTATTGTATAAATTCAAATTGTTTCATTGTAGGTACTTCTTATTAAACAGTGAACGCTTTTAAATAATATTTGACTTGATATTAGAAATCTCGTAATACTCACATTAGGCGTCCGTTTAGGCTCCTTCAATAAAACCAACTCAGATATTAAAAAAGGTAGTTTTTATATGCTTCGCACTAAACGCAACTTTTTCAAAATTTTAGTTGTAGTAGTGATGTCATGTAATATTTGACATAACATGTTGTGACAGTCATGTAGTGCTAGAGAAGTACCATTTTAATCGATACCCCGTAATACTATCGATATGAATCATTCCTAAAATCTTACCCTCTATAACAATGAATATTCCTGTCAAGCTTGGATTCCATCGGATGCATAACACATGTATAATAATTTTATTACTCGTTTAAGGTATTAATTATTATGTTATTGTGCTCTCTGCCTACCCCGCAAGGGACCGGGCGTGAGGATATGTATGTATGTATGTTAAGGTATTAAAATTATTTAAAACAAGAAATGGTTGCTTTTATAATAAATTAATTATTTTATAAAATATTACGATTAGTGGCATATAATACAATTTCGATTAATTACAGTGATTCAATATTTATAACATTTTGAATCACAACAGCTTGGCAACAAGTCCCCTTGTGGGTGGCAAACCGGGCGGTATGTCCGGTAGTACGGCAGGCATTATGGCAGGGAATTCGGCAGGCAGTATGGCAGGCAATCTGGCAGGCAGTATGGCAGGTGGTACGGCGGCAGGCACGTCAGATGCACAGTACAGCGCAATGGTCAGCATGGCGAAACCGGTGGTGGAGCCGTGTCGAGTCAGCGCCACCTCGCGGCCCCGCAACCACAACTCCGGAGCGCCCGACTCCTCGCACGCCACTACGCGCACCCCGTTTTGCTTAGCGCACACCTGAATTTCAATTACTAAAATTATTAACAAACAACCGTTTCAAAAAGGCAGGTAATAGGCAATGTATGTATATATTTTGGTTTCGTTAAGAACGGTAGGTATTCGTTTCTCCATTGCGAACGTTTTTATTTTCACTATCAAAGCAACAATTCAACTTGTTTAATTACTAACCGGTGGAATGTTAAACCTCACAGAGCGCTGGCCAGGCAACAACGTCTCCATATGTCGTCCCATTAACCCCGAGAGCGTTCCTGTTGAAACACAATAATGTAAATATTCTTTTTGAATTTTCCTCACACCAGAACACATTCTAGATTCAGAGAGAACAGCTGTCCCTTCAAATATAAATTATATAATGTAAAACTTTACATATTTACCCTTCTCCGTGAAAGTGCAGTTGTTTTGTGCGCGGCACAGGCTAACCAGCGCTAGTGACGCGACTAGGGAGAACAACGCTCGCATGGTTTCGAACGGACACGAGTATCACAAACTAACTCAACAGAAGACTAGTGTAATGTGACCGTTGGATAGCTTAGCTGCTAATTCTTATTAGCTGCGAATCGAATTAACAATGGCGATTGGGTTTATGACGGCACAAGTATATATTCACTATCAAGTACTCATGTCTTCGTCTGCGTCCCCTAACTATAATCATTAATTCAATTATGTGACTGATTGCGCTGTATTAAATTTTCTCTTCTTGCCAATAAAAGCTTAGTAAAAATAATTTTACACATTTTAAAGCCGTAATTGCAACATTTTAAGAAAACGTTTGTTTTTAATCATAAACGGGCTTCAATTTTATTTATATGATGATACAACCATGGACGTATCAAAGATATTTATATATATGTATTAATGTATTGCTTACTTAGTTACGTATTACGCTACGCTTTATTACGCATGAACTAATAGTATGACGGTAATAATTATGTTACGTATATGGTGGTGGGTTTTATCACGACACTCATTATCATATGATGATGCTGTCCGGTGTAAGGCGAGTTCAGCTTTATGGCGTTTGAATTTTATTGATATATGGTATTTAGTGAGACTACATCCCTCGACCTCGTGCCGGGATACAGGGTGCTGTAAGAGGCGACTGAACCTGCCGCTGGCAGAGCGCGGCGTGCCGTGGTCTGCGTAGACACAGCTACGTGATCTGGTCGCTTACGGGCAGTAGCGTAGGCGGTGTGAGAAGCAGTGCTCTGCAATCCCCAATACCCACCGATGGGATTATGGGCATAACCCCTCAGGGGAGGCCTATGTCCAGCAGTGGACTGCAATATGTTGATGATGATGTTTAAGATATTGAATATATTATTATGTTTTATATACCGTCATAGTGGTTCGTTATACAGTAAATTCATTTTATTTTTTTCAGTAACCATTAAACAAATCCGCGTCTTCGTTATGATTTTTTTTCCATAATAAATTATCCATTTGTCTGTACGATTGCCGGAAGTGCCTATAAATAATGGCTTATAAATTTCAGAATCCAATTCAAAGTAAATCCGATTGAAATAAAAATGACTTACAAATGAATCCCGTCTTATTTGCGATTGATAAATCGTGGGCCACTCAAAAGCGGAGACAATCGGTTAAGACAATAATTCGTCAAAGACGATTAATATTTCATGACGTTCAAGGGTCGTTTGTGATGAAAATTGGATGGAATCGATTTCTGAAAGATATTATAATACAAACGAGGCAAGTTCGAGTGGGTAGTTGTAAGATGGAGGAAGTTCATTGAAGACTGAAGATCCATTTAGAAGCGCAGCGAACGAACGGAAACACATTATGTCGAAAAACTTAAGTTTATTTACGTCACTTCCTGTTTGTGCACTTCATAAAACGTAGCACTAGGTGCAGAAAATATTCTCATTAAAAATGTTATATTCATGAAGCTCCGTATACTGGCACATGAATATAATTGGCGATCGATTAATTTTGTCTGAAAGTTGGCAACTCGCATATGTTTAATGGTATTCTGAGAATAAACACAGTTTAATAGTGGAACAATAAATCAGTTAATTGTAAAACATAAAACATAACATTCTTTAACTCACCACATTTTAAATTCAAATTCAAATTATTTATTCAAACAAAAGTATTCCGTTACATTATTATACCTATTATATGGAACCACCTATTCCATAATGGGACGTAAATGTAACCGGTGACACGTGGGAATGTTCTGCATTCTTCTGCCTACCTCTTCGGGGATTACAGGCGTGAAGTTACGTTATAAAACATAACATTACGCTTATAATCTCCAAACAGGTTGGCAGAGGAG
>DWTO01005955.1:0-10360 GCA_018244755.1 Jemadia pseudognetus
CCAAAGAAAGGACATCGGGACAGACAGACAGACAGACAGAGTTACTTTCGCATTTATAATATTGGTAAGGATTATATATATTTTTTCATAATCACTCAATTTCATTTGAGTGTGAACCGTGGCCGACATTTAATGACATGTAGCTGGACAGGTGGCAGTGACGATCAGGTACCACTCCGTAGAAGCATCGCTCGGGTCAGGCCCGCGTGATGCTCGCTCGCACTACTTCGGTGGCGGTGCGCGATTTACTTCCACTGAACTAGTTTCGACCAACACCTCAATGTCGATAGGTGGCTTTCGATTTCACATTCGCCTCAATTTCTCAGTTACAAATTGCTTAACGTGTCTAACACTTTTTATACATCGGTTAGCAATCCAACCCTGCGAGCTTCTGTTGTTGAAACCAGTTTTTATACTATATTCAAGCTGATTTGTTTGTTAGCAGAGTCTGTAGGATTTTAAAATCAAGTGTAGTAAGTACCGGTACTTCGTATTTTTGGTCTGTAGCCGTGAAAGCAATCCCTATGTAACATTTTCATGTACATTAAAACATTTTATTTTAAGAAACATTCACTTAAAACTACAAGAGAACCCTCTAGTGCCTATATCATCTATGTCATTGAGGCGTTCTTCTTAACGTCAGTCCCATGTTGACACTGTGTTCGAAAGCTATGTTCCGAGAACATGCTTCAGGCTCCGCGGGGCCGGGCGCTTGGCTTTGTTGCGAATGTTTGCTAATATTAAAGCCTCGATTTCCGTATTGACGTGTTTTTGTGTCGACTTTGACGAGATATGGCATCTATATGTTTCATCCGTGAACAAATTCATTAGAATAATGTATTATAGCTATGATCTCACGAATCTCACGATGTCTCTAAGATTATCAAATACTTTTGTAGTAATACTTTTTACCTTTTTAGGCACACCGAGAATTACTCAATTTTTTGGCGGGAATTACTATGTAATCATTCATCATCATATGTTTTATTTATATGCAATCCATTTATGCAGTTTCATTTACAACATACAACTTTATCATTATTCAATGTGAAGAAAATGAGTCATTACAATTAGTTCAATAGATAGTGATATTAATTATTTTTGACATTAGAAAAATTATGAAACAACATGCCAGACACTTTGTATTTATCAAAATGTTGGAAATAACAGAAGCTTTACATTACAGTACATACCAATTTACATAACAATACACTTTAACCGCATGTAGAAATTACCCACATATTTTCTAACTACTAGTATTAATATAAAGAATAGAATATATAACATAGATGTGCGAATCATTGATAGAACTATGATTTCAATGCTTGCAAGCACGATTGCTGACCAAGAGGTCCTCTCATTAATTATCCTCAGTAGTAGCTCGAAATCTGGATTTGTGCGCGGTGTATGCCAGCAGGCCCATGCCATATTCCAAGGGAGGGACATGTATACACCTAATGTAACTGATGAATCGTTCCACACTCTTCTGTCTATACCTTCGCAGAGATACAGGCGTGACATTAGGTTAAGATTCTTATGATATCAATAGAAAAGGGTATTTTTGTGCAAGACATTCTCGTTCCATCGATATTATAATGTGAAGGAATGTAAAAGGTTGCGCGCACAGCCCACTGCCGGCCGCCGCCGCCTTGGCTGTCGCACCGCAAGCCGGAACACAGCGGCTAAAACATCGCAGTTCTACTGGAGGTCGGATTGGAATATTTATGGCCATATGTGATTGACTGACGCAGTGTTAACACTATTGGAAGGCACGCCGTGTGGTCGGATGCGCGATGTTTCTGAGAAGACGACTTTTCTCTTGGTACTTATTGGTGCAGGTACTGCTACTACTACTGCTATTAGTATTTGTAATATTTTCATTAATTCGCCTTTCGAACGGTAGACCGTTAGTAGCAAATATCTTTTCTGCCGAGAGGTCGATAGTAAACCTTTTGATTTGATTTTTGATAGGCATATGAACAGTTTTTTAATATGTACTTCTACAGAAATTTTTTACACCAGAACACAGAACACATATTTATGATTATTATGCAAATATTTGTGCTACATGGGGTCGACCTCACGACCGCTTCACTAGCCACTGGACCGACGAGCTGTTCGGGTGACTGAGTGTGGAGCTCTGAAGTGGGACGTGAGTGGAATTAAACAAGCAGAAGTTCAGAGCGTGCTGCAAATCTGTAAACTAAACCGTGATTGTGTGAAGGTATCCGGCCCACATTGTTGTCGCTCAGAAACAGCAATGAAACTGAATTGTTGTGTATGTTGCAGACGCCGTCCCGGCGCGGCTGAACGTGGCGCTCATGATGTTCTTCGCCTGCTGGGTCAACTACATGATGCGGGTCAACATGAGCGTCAACATCATCGCCATGGTGCCCGACGACTCCTCCGGCAGCTCGTGAGTGGAGCTTCGATATTGTTTGTTACCCGTGGAACAGGTACTACGTGCCGCCTAGGTTGGTGTTTACAACACGTACAATATATTGCGTTATAAGCATAGCCTTCATTATTCCAACAGCTTAGTTAGTCCTCTGCGAAGTAACCTTTTTGTTTTTGCACCAACGATCTATTGTGTCTAACGATCGAGCTCCGCGCAAGGCCAAAAACATCTTTACGGTGACGTTTTGCTCGCGATTAAATAAAATAAATGAAAATCCATTAAAAATAATTGTGCTTAATAGCATTTTAACTTGTTTGATTTCTTTGATAAAAAGCAGATGTACATCACGTTATAGATACATATTATTAGTTTTTTTTAAACTATATTGTCATAGCGCGCTGTTACGTGTATTTCCCACGCTGTATGTTCTTACGACAGTTATTGTATGGCAGCCAGATTACAATCTTATCTAGTAATAGCTGGTGACAAAAACATCAAAAGGATATTGGAAATCTGTGGGCATCTGTGGGAATGAAAGGAAACCGCTTTATATGCGAGACGGGACTCTGCGGTAAAGTAAATGAGTGTTACAGTATAATATATTTTATACACAATTGCACATAAAGTCTTCTGAACGAGCATGACGGATGTTTGTTATGTAGTTATGTAGCTAAATAAAGTACGTCTATTATCAACGTTAGTCAATCAAGTAAATTTATTATGAATGTTATAGCATCGTAATACTTACTTAGTCTTAAAACGTGTTCCAAAAAAACGTTTACACATTGACTAGTAATAATAAGACCATATTACAATATGTAAATTAACGCATCCCAGTTCACATGAAGCATATTAGTCACTTTGCCAAGTACTATCGAACAAGGCCAGTTCTTTCCAATGGTAGCAATCGGTTGACGGAGGCATCGGCAGCCTTACCAACAGTTGCAATAATCAAATTCATTTTACATAGCATCACGCCTGTTATCCCTGAAGAGGTAGGTAGACGAGTGTTGTACACTCCCACATTTCACCAATTACATTTTTACGTCCCACTATGGAATAGGTGGTGTGCCTATTGCCATGCATCGGGCACAAATTTAAATCTAAATCGGGAAAAATTCCTTTAAATTTAGTAATCGTAACGTTATTAGTAAATTGTAACGTAATTGTAACGTCAAATTGTAACTATCTTGTAACGTCAAGTAAAGCCTCGCTAATAATACAATATTTATCCATTGGTTTCCGGCAGTAGGTACTACTAAATATTCTTTACAATTACAACTACACGTACTTATATTTATTTGCCAACAGTCCACAGAGGCATTACACTGAAACTTTTATTTCTTCATGTTTCTGTTCTACATCATCGTCATCAGCCTTCTCCCGTCCACTGCTGGAGGTAGGCCTCTCCAATAGCACGTCACTGCATTTTTCTCTGTTCTTAAGTAACTATTCTCTAAAAATTAAAATCATTATCAAATAAAGATCTATCATACACATATATGGGTAATAAAAAATTTAAACGTGCCTAGTAAGTGTAAACAATAAGTTTTTGTTATACGTAAATTGTAATAACAATAGGTGTTTACGATCAGGTCTGTTGCGCGGCTTAATTAGGTACTCGGCAATGTATGTGTATATGTAGTTTTCCAATTAGTTACATTATTTAGACGAAGCGTACCCTAAGTAGCGATTAATATTACGTAAGTAAGCAGTATTTTATTCCAGAATAGTAATTCTAGTATGATTGTATATTTTCCCCTGTAGGTGTCATAATAATATGCTTACGCAGCATTTATGTATTTGTGTAGCGCACATCGGACAGTCACTCGCTGTCCGCGCTTCTATTCACCCGTGTACCTACCAGTGACAATAAACAGTGATCGCAAGCAGTTTGACTATTTATTCAGCACCTAAGTACCTAAAGTGGTGACCCCGACTGTTCAAGAACTTTCGAGAACGAGATGGCGACAGCACCGCGTCCTCCATCCGTTCCCGCTATCGCTACGCAGCCCTCATCTGACTCTACAGGTGAGCTGGCAGCCATCACGCTCACATCCAAGATCCCCGACTTTTGGATAGACCAGCCAAGGGTTTGGTTTATAAGAACGGAAGCCATGCTGGCGCCGCAGAAATTGTCAGATCAATCGAAATTCGACATAGTCGTCTCCAAATTGAGCAAAGAAGCCATTCAACAGGTCACGGACATATTAGTAGATCCTCCCGACTCACAGAAATACGAAGCTCTAAAGTGTCGGTTGCTCACCATCTATGAAGAGTCCAAGAACAGACAGTTGCAGAAACTCATCAGCGAGATGGAGTTGGGAGAGCAGAAGCCGTCACAACTATTACGACGCATGCTAGAGCTAGCCAAGGACAAGGTCCCAGACGACACCTTGAAGATCTTGTGGCAAAACCATTTGCCGAGCGCCGTAAGAGCCGTGCTGGCTGTGGCGGACACCAAAAATTTGGACAACCTGGCGACTGTCGCGGACAACGTGTTCGAGTCAACGCGTGCCACACACGTCGTCAATGAGGTATCGCAGCAACAGCCATCCTTTGACACTGCGCTGATCATCGCCGAGATAGCCAAATTGAGTCTCAGGATTGCCGAATTAGAGAGATCACGACCAAGATTCCGACAACGTTCACTCAATCGTTCACGTTCTGCAGCACGTAGTCTCAGCCGTAACTCATCACAGCGTCGCACACTTGGAAGCCCAGATCGACTATGCTTCTACCATCGTCGTTTCCGTGAGAGAGCTCGGAAGTGCATTGAGCCTTGCGCATGGAAGACACCTCAGGAAAACTGATTAGGGCGCAGACAGCGGCGGAGCTCTGTGCCATCTCACCGTGTCACCGCCTTCGTATCCTGGACGTTAACAGTGGTTTATACTTCCTAGTGGACACTGGTGCTAACGTGTCGGTTTTGCCTAACACTAAACTATTTAGTCCTCGCGAGTGTAGTGACTACAAACTATTTGCTGCGAATGATTCCGAAATCAAGACTTATGGGGTAAAGTCACTAGTTTTAAATTTTAAATTACGCAGACCATATCGATGGGATTTTGTCATCGCCGACGTAAAACAACCAATTTTAGGCGCGGATTTTTTAAGACATCATAGGCTTCTGGTTGACGTCGGCGCACGGAAACTCATCGATAAGGTAACTGATTTAAATGTTATCGCATCTATTGTAACATTTCACGAACCTTCTGTCTTATCCGTTAACACTGATCACCCGTACCATAGTCTTTTGACCAAATATCCAAGCATTACCAAACCGCTGTCATTCGTCGATACCACATCAAGTTCGGTACAGCATCATATAGAAACTTATGGTTCGCCTGTTTTCGCACGAGCTAGACGCCTCCCGCCCGCTAGGTATAAACGTGTTAAAGCTGAGTTTCATAGAATGCAAGAACTAGGTATCTGTCGACCTTCAAAAAGTGCGTGGGCTAGCCCCTTGCACATTGTCGAAAAGAAAAACGGCGATATTAGGCCTTGTGGCGACTACCGCCGCCTAAATGCAGTAACGAAACCCGATAGATACCCAATCCCTCGTTTACAGGATTTCACATACATTTTAGCTGATAAAAAGATTTTTTCTAAAATTGATATTAACAGGGCTTATCATTTCATCGAAACTGCTCCTTGTGATGTCGAAAAAACCGCTATAATAACACCTTTTGGTCTCTACGAATTTCCCCGAATGACATTTGGTTTGCGTAATGCCGCTCAGACGTTCCAACGTTTCATGGACACCGTATTACAAGGACTAGACTTTGTTTTTAATTATATCGATGATGCTCTTATCGCTAGCGAGTGTGAATCTCAGCATGTGGAACATTTAGAAATTATATTTCAGCGACTAGATAAATATGGTTTAAGTATTAACTTATCTAAATGTGTTTTTGGTCAAACAAGTCTCGAGTTTTTAGGCTTTCACATTTCACCTAATGGGGTACGCCCGACAGAGGACAAGGTCAAGGCCATCAGCGACTACCCAAAGCCAGAGACAGTTGAGCAGCTGCGCCGTTTTACAGGTATGATTAATTTCTACCGCGCTCACTTACCTAACGCAGCGTCTTATCAATCTTTATTTAATAGGTACCTAGGTAGCTCTAAAAAGAAAGATAAGAGTAAAATTCAGTGGTCGGAAGAAGCAAGCGAAGCATTTGAACAATGTAAGATTGGTCTTAAACAGGCCGCTACGTTGTCTCATCCACGCACTGACACGCCGCTAGCTTTGATGACCGACGCCTCTAATTTATGTGTAGGAGCTGTCTTGCAACAGCAAGTCAATGGTAATTGGGAACCGCTAGGCTATTTTTCCAAAAAGCTTACCACCTCGCAACAGAAATACTCAGCATACGATCGTGAGTTATTGGCCATATACATGTCAATAAAACACTTTCGAAAACTGTTTGAGGGACGTCAGATCACCGTGTACACCGATCATAAACCTTTAACTTTCGCATTTGCAAAGTTAGGTAAAGAGTCGAACGAAACACCTCGTAGAATTAGGCATTTACTTTACATTAGTGAGTTTACCACATGTATACGTCACATAAGTGGTCATAACAACATCGTGGCTGATTCGTTGTCACGTGTAGAAACAATTTATTGTCCCACGATGCTCGACTACGAAAAGATCGCTGAGTTGCAACAAACCGATACCTTCGTGGAACAGTCACTATCTAATGCGAATAACAACTTCATAATTTTAAAGCAATTATATCTACCTACATGTAATAAACCTATTTATTGCGATGTATCTACCAAAAATGCACGACCGTATATACCACTTGAATTTAGGCGTATTGCTTTCGAAAGCATACACAATCTCAGTCATCCCGGCATACGTTCGACGAGAAAATTAGTAACTCAAAAATATTTTTGGCCGAATATGAACAAAAATATAAACGACTGGTCTAAATCTTGTTTACATTGCCAAAAATCTAAAATAAATCGTCACACTATTTCAAATGCAGGCCAGTTTCCTAGTGCTGATCGTTTTGAGCACATCCATGTTGATATAATCGGCCCTCTGCCGATCTCACCGGATGGGTACAAGTATTGTGTAACAATAATAGACCGCACTACACGGTGGCCTGAAGCGTTTCCCACACAAGACATAAATGCTGAAACAGTCTCCAGAATAATATATAATAATTGGATCTGTCGTTACGGATGCCCAGTAAGATTAACGAGCGACCAAGGTCGTCAATTTGAAAGCCTTCTTTTTCAAAAATTGATGAATTTATTAGGTATTAACAGGATACGCACTGCTGCATACCATCCACAGGCAAATGGAGCCGTGGAGCGCTGGCATAGGACGCTCAAGGCCGCACTCATGGCACGCTTAGATGGTAAATCATGGGTCGACGAGCTACCCACTGTTTTGTTAGGTCTTCGTGCAGCGTGCCGCAGCGACACTGGAGTGTCAGCCGCAGAGTTAACCTTCGGACGTACACTACGACTACCCGGCGATTTCTACGATGCTAATCAGGTGGGTTTGTCAGAACCACATAGCCTTGTAGAACAGATTCGAGAGCATATCAATTCTTTAAGACCGGTTCCAGCGCCACATAGCAACAAGCGTTCTTGTTTTATTCATCCAGACCTTTCTAAAAGTGACTACGTTTTTGTCAGAGATGACACAGTACGCAAATCTTTGAAGCCTCCTTACGATGGTCCATACCGCGTTTTACAAAGAAGGTCAAAGGTTTACAAGGTCATGTTACCAGGAAGAAAGGTAGATATATCTATTGATAGATTGAAGCCCGCATACATGCTTACTGAGTGTAGTCAGGATCCCACAGGACGCTCAACTCAAGTAGTACCTTCAGGTAGTCAAACGGAAGTCCAACCCGCACCTACATCTACTCCTATTCCCTCGCCTAACCCTAAACCTGTAATTGTTCGTAAATCACGTTCTGGTCGCGTAATTAAAACACCAGTACGATTTTCATAATCATTGCATACTAACCTTGTAACACACTGTAAGCGTAAGCAATGCCAAACTATATTTTTAAGTATCGCTTTCAATGTAGAATATTAATAAATATAGCGTAGTATCGTAGCGCTTAACACTACGAGCACGGGTATACTCCTTTAGTAATAGTAAGCAATATTTTTTTTACATCGTGTACACTTTTTACAAATATATACCAATGTTTTTGTACATTTTTATACTTATTTGAAACTTCACTTATACAGCATTCATTTATTTTTCAAGAATAATTGTAAAATGGGAAAGTCTTATAGCAAACAAGAGGAAATTATTATCGCTCAAAATGGCGCGAATAACGCCAACACGAGTTCTCTTGAAACGAAAGTAGAGATGTATGGATTATTAATTGGAAGTCTTCTCATCATCTTATTGATCATCGTTGTTGCCTGCATACTGAAGAAATGTAATACAAGTGTAAAGAAATGGGCAAGAAAGGAAATGGTTTCTGCCGTTTCGTTGGGCCAGGTTGACAAAGCCTGCCAACAACAATCATCGCCAGTGTAATTACTGCATCTCCATTCGTATGTATTCTATACTATTGTATTTTAAAAATTATCCTGATATTGTCTTATACATACATACATATATACATACATATACATATACATACTTATATACATACATACTTATTGTTTCTTACAGATGCTAATTTAAAGCCTGTTCACTTCATCACTTTTAAAGTGATTTTAATGTAAAATTTCACAGGAATAGATATAAAGTATTATACATTTATGAAAAGCTTATCTTTTGTAGATTTTGATGCAGTTAAAACATTTATAACTTTAACTTAAAATTTTTTTGTGAAAATAATTTCTAAGTAAAATATGGCGAAAAAAGGTCTTTTCCAAGTTCATCGAGACTTTTGGCTTTTACCCACGTCTTGTATTTGATGGTGATTTGCAGCCTAGTTATTCATTAAAGACATTTATAACAATTAGCTGCGAATTTTTGAGAACTTCGGAGTCATGAGTAAAAGTGTGAGATTCGTTAAAACACGGGGAACCGCTATCTGTTGCGGTTTCATTTATTTTTCTACCCATATCAATATTATGCGGTGTGTTTTTATCGGCCTATATCTATAGAATTTAGCAAAGAAACTCCCGATAAAACTGCAGCTGTTGTGAATGTAATAAAATCCCAGATGAATTCATTGAGCCCAACATTCATTAATAAAAATGGTGAGGGGGTCCAAGTGAAGCATGAATTATTCCGGAACATCTCTCAACAACGCTTTTTATCACGAGGAGGAGATGTCCATGATGCCGCGCGTAGCTATGACCACGCGTTCACGCGCGCCCGTGCACATCGACGTTGGCGGGGTGATCTACACGTCCTCCTTGGAGACCCTAACAGCGTATCCTAATTCGAAGATCGCTAAAATGTTTTCCGGTTACATTCCCATCGTGCTGGACACGCTGACGCAACATTATTTCATCGAACGCGACGGTAACATGTTCCGTCACATCCTTAACTTCCTGCGATACAACAAGACTTTGGTGCCCGAGGACTTCGCCTATATTGACTTATTGATTGAGGAGGCTGCATATTTTGGATTAGAACGGATGGTCGCCGAGTTGAGGGACCTGAAGGCTAATCGCGAGTCAACGCCGCGTCAGCCTAAGAACACGCGTCGCTAAGGCCCCCTCTCTGGATCTCCCACACAGAGTCTCCAACCTGGCACGAACGGACGCAATGGTCGTAAGAAAAATCGCACTCGATTTTTCTTACGACCATTGCCTCCTCAATCAATAAGTCAATATAGGCGAAGTCCTCGGGCACCAGTCTTGTTGTATCGCAGGAAGTTAAGGATGTGACGGAACATGGTACCGTCGCGATCGATGAAATAATGTTGCGTCAGCGTGTCCAGCACGATGGGAATGTACCCGGAAAACATTTTAGCGATCTTCGAATTAGGATACGCTGTTAGGGTCTCCAAGGAGGACGTG